>WEKW01006876.1:53199-116945 GCA_013389905.1 Sula dactylatra
CCCGCGGGGTCCCACTCGCGGGGTCCCACCCGCGGGAGGGATTTCTCGCCCCGCAGCCTGAGGTGCGTTGCGGCCGCTGAGCCCCGGCTGCGGGAGGGAGGGCGGCCAGCCGGTGGCTCCCAAACGCTTTGGAGGGGTTTTGTCATACTTCGGCAAGTGAAGTTTTTTTTGCTCTGTCTCTTCCTCTGGTGAGAGCCGAAGAGGAGCGGCGTGAAGGGCACCGGCAGTTGTCTGAGAAGCGTGGGTTTTTCCCCCGGGATGCGCTCGCAGCACGATTTGATGTCCCAATGTACGTTTATTGTCGCTGTTCTTTAACTGGACTGGCCTCGCTCTGTGGCATAACCCAATTTTGGCATTTTCTGAATTGTGGAGTTTGAGTCACTGTTCCGCAACAGCGCGGAAGGAAACACCTCGGTCTGTTGTATTAAAAAGCCATCGTTTTGGGAGGATTGCTTACCAGAGAAATGACAGCTTTTAGGGTTTGTTGTATCATGCCAGATGCGCGGTAGATTGACACAACGATAATCGGCCGGGGATTACTGCTGGGGGGCAGCAGGGGTGTGGGGGAGCTGTCAGTGCATCCCTTCCTTCAGCAGGCTGGACTGTTGGCAGGAGAGGTCTGTGCACGCATGCACAGGCACCCTTTGAAGATGGGTAGCATTTGTAAGTCAGCAGCGAAGAAAAACATCCTAAAACTAAAAACTGTTGTTAAAGTTATAGTAATAGCATGCTCCAGCAGCCCTAAGGTAGTGCGTTGGAAGACCGTCTTTTCTGAAAGCCGACTAGCCGCTTTTAGTTTGAACTTTTGTGTGAAAGGCTGGTAGGATGCTAGCCCAGGTAGAGCACTGTAAAAATAATAATTTTTCTTAATGGAAATCGCACTCACATCTTCATTCTAGCAGTTTCAGTGTCTTCTGGTCGTTACGTAAGAAGAGTCTGACTCAGTTTAGCAAAGTTTGACTTTGAGCTTGGGGATGTCACGTATATAATGGGTACTCAATCAAAAGCGTATTGCTGCCTTGAAAGGCCGAGGTATGGCCTTAGGTACTTTGCTTAATCTAGTGAAAGGTTTCGGTTGACTTTTGTATCTTGTGCTGTGTTCCCACCTTCTTCTCCAGCAGGTACTGATAACCTGACTTTATTACATTTACTAATGGATTTATCCAGTTTTCTCATTTGAATTCTGAGCAGCTGTGAGAAGTCCTGCTGAGAGCTAAGATTTTGCTCTGGAGGGTGGCAGTTTGCTTTTCTGTTCGAGAGGCTGTTTTGAACTAAGTAAACACTTGCTTTTAGGTTGCACTGCTTATTCCTTAGGATGTTGTAACAGTTTTGTTTTGGTTGAGAAAGCTGAAGGCATTGATATCTGTAGTGCCTCATTTCTTTTAATCTTTAACTAGTGCTGTTTTCTTGAAATACTTACAGGTAGTAGGAGCGCTCATGCACTTTGTAATGATCCATCAACTTTGGTTATATCAGGTTTGTTGTACTCATTTCCTGTTGGGCAGAGATGCAAAGGGTGGTAACTATGTATTGCTGCTGTTTTCAGAAGAGAGAGCGAGTTGTGTGGTGGTTTTTCCCTTCCTCCCAGCTACTTAGGGAAACCATGTGGATTATAACTTCTGTTGGTGTAGTCTTACGCAAGTACAGGATTTTCACTGAATGAAGTTCATTACTTTCCAGCGAGTAAACTGTACGTTACAAGCCATAAAGTGCAGAAATACAACATAAGCCTCCTGTGAGCTTCAGTTTCTGTGTTAGAGGTTGTGTGAAGGAATTCAGCCAAGGGAGCAGCTGAGCTCCTGGGATGAGCCGGAGCAGACCCTTTTCTGCACTGTGGTTTGCAAGGGCTGCATCACCCCGGATGTTGGCAGTGGGTTATTTCTGTGCTGTAGGACATGTAAGTGGATAGTTGATAGTACTATCAGCTGATAGTTGGTGTGTACTACCAGTACACGCTATCAGTTGATAGTGGGGGGGAGGGTGTGTGTAATCTGATACTGTGTTATTTAACATAAAGCAATATCTAGTAATTAGCTAATATGTTGTGATGACTGACTTCTGAATAACAATGATATATGATTTAGCTCTAGTTTTAACACCTGGCTTATAAAATTTTGATGTGATCTTGATGTTTGATAATATACGTTCTAAAGTTACTACAGCTCCTGAGATGAATTGGTATTGCTGCTGCTGTAATTATAGGAAGCAGCACTGAGGAACTTCTCATTTTCTGTAACATCATTTTATGGAGATGTTTAAGGGGAGTTTTTGTCAGTGCTGAGTTCTCCAAATTATAGTTAATCAGTCTGTTTCTCTTCGTTATCGTCCTTTTATCCTCTTTGGCACGTGTATACAATCCTATTCAGAAAGAATTTTAAGTCACAGACTATACACTTGCTCTTTCCTGTTGTGCTTCATAAAGCTGTAACTGATTTAAAAGAATGAGTTTGTTTGTTTGGTTTTTTTTTTTTTCAAGCACTATAAACGTTTTTCAAACTGACCCTTTTGAGATATGTTTGTCAACTGTTCACAGTAGGCTAGTTTTAATTTCCAGGCTGCAGCATTGCAGCTGTGACCTGTGAAAGACAGGTGGCAGTCTGCTATCTGCAATTCTTACAGAAACCTGGGGAATGTCACCACAGCTTGAACTGTGCAGTTGAGGTACAGTTTGCTGTTAAATCTGTTGTTGTTAAAACAGCAAACTGTTTCCAAAAAAGATCGGGGCTTTTATTTTAGTTTGCTTCCTAAAAGCATCCGATTATTTATTCAATAAATTTGCCAGTTTGCACCTAAGTATGGCATATTTGCTTAACATTTGTCAGTAAGGTAGCAAATGTAAACCAAGTTAATGACCCCCGAACTGCAGTCCAATTAGTGTCTTGTTCTTGACTTTTTGCTAGAATGTATATTCCAAGGCATAAACCGTGTAAATCTTTTGTCATTTAGTGGATTTATTCATGCATCTATTCCCAAATTTATGTCTTCCCTCAGGTGCTTTGACACAATCCAGCTGTCTGCTGTATAAATCAACTCTTTATCGCCATGCTCGTTATTTTTTTTTAGAAATATATTAATAAAATGAATCTCTATTTGGGGACCTTTTGGGAAGAAATCTGTAGTTGTGTCCCAGTGTATATTAGAAACTCAGGCAATTTCACAAAGGAGCTAATGTTTGTCAGTGATAGTAGCAGAAAGCTGGGATTGATATGAAGTCTGCACTGAGGCCTTTGCAGGTTAAATTCTTGAGTTTAACTCAGCTGTTAAAATTTTTCTTTTCAAAAGTTATCTTTTCAAACAGTTTGAACGATTTGTTTTAGAAAAAGTTTAAATGCTGTGTAATGCATCAGCTGCAGTATTGTTTCCAAACTTGCCTCTAATTAGCTTATGTGTTACAAAATTTCTTTGTGTGATAGCAAAGATTTTTATTTATTTTCCAATTTTTAAAACCAGGATATATACTTTAGACTTTTGGATCTTCATTTCTGACAGAACTGGTCAACCTTTTCATGGCTACCAACCCCAGTAATGGAAATTACTGTTTCACTTGGAGGATGTTGATTGAATAGCTCTAAATCTTTGGCATATAACTTGCTCTTTTTTTTTTTTTTAACTCCTTGCTAGATGAACAGCAACATGCAACCACTTAGCAGTATTTATTTTGTTAGGAGAAGCTTACAGAAATTACAGTTTTCAGAATGCTGAAATGCAGCCTGTTGCTGTCCTCTCTCTCTGTAAAACTGGGATGCTTTCTTAGGCTTTACTAAATATATGTGATGAATGAATTAGAGCATATGCGATGGCTGCAGGATTGGCTTATAATGTGAGTTGGATGGCCTGAAGAGATGAGCCATACTGCAGATTGCGAGATTTTCCCATCTTCTCTTCCCCACCCCTTCTCTGAATTTCAGATTTGAGCTGCTTTCTCTGCTGCTGCCTTCCTTCTCTGAATTGCTAGTCTAGGTGGAAACCCAGAATGCTACTGAAGTGTGCTTTCTGGTTAGACTTAGGTTTAACTGAGAAAGAATAATGCTTAATGTAAAGACCTTAACTATAAGGCCTCTGTAGCTAGAGAGAGTATTTTAATAACTTTGGGCCCTGTTCTTCTGGCCCACAGTAGGACTGTTGCTGAATCACTCATTTCTATTGCTGGTGAACTCTACAGACAAAGGTATGCAAATAAATATTTGTGTTGTGGTTTTAAAAATATTTAGGCAGTTGTTCTGCCTGTGTTTTCTCCAGCACAAAGTCACTTCAGAAATTCCTGTTGCTTTATTTTTTTTTTGTGTATGTGTTTTTTTTCATAATCCGGATCACTTCACTGACCTGGTTTCAATGGAAGTGCACTAACGCTTGCATTGGCAAAATCCCCCAGTTACGAAGTGCGTCCTAGGACCACTGCTGAAATGGCTTTGGTACAGGAGAAGACATACAGGATAAAGCCCTTTCTGTTGACCTTGTCTGATAGAAGTGATATTGCTGAGTACTTGAGGCAAACTCCTGGCCTTGCCAGTTATGGGAAGATAGGTCATGTGTATTGCCTTGTGTGTCTCAAAGTTCGGAAAAGTTTTAAGATTTCTTTACTAAGGCAGAGTCAGAGTTGGAGGCTGTGAAAAGGGATTGTCCACAGTCATTGAGCTGGTATGTTACTTAATCTGAGTTTGGTTGTTATGCTCTTCTGTTATGTCTTGTTTGCTTTCTTATTCTGAACTTGCAGTAGGGATATATAGTTGTTTTATTAGATTTTGTCATCAAAACCAGTGTCTGTGTATTCTAATTTTTATCTAGCTTCTCTTGCTATAGTGTATGCTTTTCCTTGCTATTTTTTAAACCTGAGCAATGATATTGAAATACCTAGTAAGAATGGCTAGAAGAGAGTAAGTGTGCAAAACTGCTACTAGTGTCTGTTGTTGTATTACCCAGTATTGCAACATGGGACTCATAGTTTAGCCAAAAGATGGGATTTCAGCTTTGGAAGGGAAGAGGGAGGTCTGTTTCCCAATAGTGCTCTTCAAGGCACATCAGCCTAGGGTAGGCCAAGAGTCTAATGACTCTTGTGAGTCTTATGAACTAGCTGCGACGCTGAAGTAGCTAAAGACGATGCTGGTAGTGGTGTTGTCTATTGCACCAGTTTCTGACACTGCAAATCCATATTCTGACTCTCACTTGATAAAATACTTCAAAAAAACCCCAAACAACCAGAATCCCCCTTAATTCTTATGCTCTAATAAAAGCTTCTTTGTGGCTTGGAAACCACTGTATGCTGTGCTCCCCAAAGACAGGCAGATATAGGTGGAGGTTGCTGTGCTAGTCAGAGTGTTGTTTGTTGTCCTCCTTGGCAATTCTGGGTCTTTATGTCAGACAGTTTTCTGCTGGGTCCTTTTAGTTGTGCCAATGTAACTCTTCATGCGGAGCCATACTGTAAACAGTATTAGGCAACCGATCCTCTTAAAAAAGCTTTTTGTCTTTAAATTACCCATGGCCACTGATCTCAGTAAGGCCCTGTAGGCTCTGGTCTCGGTGTAACTGTGGGTGTGCAATGAGTATTATCAGGTGAGGAAGGAGGGGAGAGGAAGACTGTATGCAAATAAAAATTCTGATTAGTCCCTCACATAACAAAGAAATTTAGGACTGGCAGAAGAGCTCTGGTGGGTTTTGCCTCAGCGGTTTAAAGTGTGTTCACACAACTCTTTGTCATGTTAGTTTTAGAAGAGCAACAGGCTCTTTTCTGGAGGTTGCAAAGGACTGAGGCACAGACGTATGCCCGCCTTCACCAGCAGTCTAAACTCATCTGCTGAGGACTGAGGTACCTGAGAGGCAACACCTCATTGCGTTGCCCTTGAGTGTGTCAGGAAGCAGGGAAATTCAGGGTAATAACCTGTTAAAAACTGGAGGTCAGTCTTCCGGAGCTTTGTCAGATCTTACTCTATTGAAAAATGATAATGGATTCTGATACATGGTGTTGGAATGCATAGTATAAAATGACATAACTGTTCTACACTGATTTGCCAAAAGCATGAGTTCATGCATACAGATCTAGAGACAGGCAAGAGGTGAAGAAGTTGGTGTTTGTGGGGAAAAAAGCTTCTCTTGATGAATGTGGGTATGAGTCTTAAAATGCTGTTACCCTAGGCCCTGGAGACTTGTACAAGTGATGTAATTCTGTCATAAAGTTTGGTCAGAGTCTACAGGCTCACCTGAACTGTCCAAGAGAATTGCAAGATTTTCCAATTTATCTTCTGTTGCTTTCCTGACTGTGTGCCTAGTGTTAGACTCCTTACCTGAAGCATTAGGTAAGTCTTAAATATTGAAGACAAACCAGTGCAGCTTGGGCATCATCCTTAACTGCTGGTAACAAAAAAATTGTAACTAGCAACAACAGCAAAAAGAGACTTCTGGGCTCGAGATTTGAATCACTGTTCTTTTTGTTTTTGTCTATTGTTTTAAATTAAATTAATGGTCTGGACGGAGGGACTTGTTTTCTTCCTTCAGTATCCTTTCTGTAAGTGAGTTTGCACCAACTTTTATTAGAAAATTTCATTTTTGCTCACTTAGCTAGAACTGGCAGGGAAAATTGTTTTGCAAATTTACTTAATCTGAAGGACAATGAGATCAGTATTGGGGTTTGAAGAAAAATAGTCTTGAACTAGAGATAAACACTTAATTCTGATATTTAACTTGCGTCTTTATCTCTCAAACTCATAATCATAAAGTGCTCTTAAAATAACTTGAGCAATTGTGTTATTTTCTTTTGAGTACCCATATGAACGCATTGCAAAAGGCTATCTGCCTCTTGGGAAGACGCGTTAGCCTTTTTATGGGGTGACTGTTGACAAAGCTTGTCCTTCAACTTCAGTGGTAGAGATGCTGTGTTGTAATTGTTTTTTTCCAGAAGGTTAAAAAAAGCTCTAGTTTGTTGTAGAGGCATATCACTAGTATTTTAATAAAAGGAAATATAAGAATTGCATAATTGCATATATAGGGAGCTCTGTTTGCAAGGAACAATTCATGTGCTTAACTTCCCTTTTTGATCTTCTGTGATTTGTTTGTAGAAATCAGGCTTGCTTTATAATTGCATCTATTTGTTAATTTTGTAGATCTAACATTCGCCATTAAAAAGTCCTTTAAAAGAGAGGGTTGTTTTTTCATGCTACTCTCGTCAACCCTGACATTTTTATAAGCCCCAAACAGCTAACAATGCCAACACTGAAAACTTTGAAAATGGCATTTGAAATGAGCGGAGCAGTTGACACCACACTTATTCCCAGCTCTCTGCACATGCTGGCACCTTCAAAGATTTATCTGTACCCATAGATCAGGTCTAGAGAATGCAATTACAGATGAAACCTGAGGATCTAGAGATTTCTGTTTTTAACCAGCAGATTGCTTCACTTCTTGCCAAGCCAGGTGCTGGTATCCCCTTGCCACTCTCTGCATTATGGCGTGTTTAAGTCCCTTGTTTCCTTCGCTTATCTGGCAACTAAAATTTTCTAAGCCTTATAAGAAATTATGCATGTGTTAAATGTTCTTGCTTCCAACATAAAAAAGTTATTTTCCACAAATTAATCTTCATATGAACAACAGTGTTTCTGCGAGTGTTTGTATTAATATCTGTAGATAGTTGATGACTGGGATGATCAATCTTAGGAAAACTGTCTGGCTGTTCCTGAATATCATTCGTTTTGTCTTTTTGGTACTTATAATGCCACCCTGTGTCCCAAAACATTAAGAAGAGGGGAAAAAAAAGCCCTTTCACTTCATGATAGCATCTGGGTTGACTTTCATCATTTTAAAACTAGTCCTACAATCATTAGGCTTATGTGAACTGGAGTGCTTATGGGAGCCTTACTTTTGTGACTGAGTCATAAGGATTTGAGTTAACAAGACTTAGTATTATATTGTTGAGGTTTCCATGTCATACTGTGACTGAAAAGAGTTTGGAATTGCTAACCAGGGAGAAAGCGATGAGCAGACCCAACAGATAATCTCTTCAGCCTTAGCAATGGCAACTGGTGTAGACACTATTAGTATCTTCTGAAATGTTGTTTCTTTTAGCTTCTTTTTGCAGCAGTAGTTCCCAAGATATTCTCACCATTTTAACAGCATTTAGGCTGATAACTCTACTCCTTATCCCTTGGTCCCAGGAGTTCATCACCAGAAAAAGCTGTTGCATCAGTTTTCCGTTATCAGTTTTTCTGGTGGTAGACCTGACCGTTCAAAAATGAATGGAAATATAGCATCCTTCCCCCAAGGCGTCTACAGATGGAATCTCTGTTCACACAGAGAAGTCCGTAATTGTTTGGTATGATCACTCCCAGTGCATTCCATAACAGCTCAGCATGCCATAGTTATAGTCAGCCCAAGTTATCCCCAGGGTATTCAGCCCCCTGAGTTGGAAGGCAGGGATGGATGACAGAATAAACCCCCCATAATCCTGGAGGAAGCAGTTTATGACTTGCTGAGCCACCTGGACACTCAGAAGTCTAAGGGGCCAGATGGGATCCACCCGATGGTACTGAGGGAGCTGGTGGAGGAGCTTGACAAGTCACTCTCTATCATTTATCAGCAGTCCTGGTTAACAGGGGAGGTCCCAGATACTGGAGGCTTGCCAGTATGATGCCCATCTACAAGAAGGGCTGGAAGGAGGATCTGGGGAACTACAGGTCAGTCAGCCTGACCTCAGTACCGAGGAAGATTATGGAGTGGCTCATCCTGAGTGTGCTCACCAGGCATGTGCAGAACAACCAGGGGATCCCTCTCAGTCAGCACGGCTTCATGAAAGGCGGGTCCTGCCTGACCAACCTGATCTCCCTCTGTGACCAGGTGACCGGCCTAGTGGATGAGGGAAAGGCTGTGGATGTTGTCTGCCTGGACTTTAGTAAAGCCTTTGACACAGTCTCCCACAGCATTCTTCTAGAGAAACTGGTGGCTCGTGGCTTAGACAGGTGTGCTCTTGGCTGGGTAACAAACTGGCTGGATGGCCGAGCCCAGAGAGTTGTGGTGAATGGAGCTAAATCCAGTTGGTGGATGGTCACAAGCCGTGTTCCCCAGGGCTCAGTTTTGGGGCCAGTCTTGTTTAATATCTTTATCAATGATCTGGATGAGGGGACTGAGTACATCCTCAGTAAGTCTGCAGATGACACCAAGTCAGGCAGGGTAGAAAGGCTCTGCAGAGGGATCTGGACAGGCTGGATTGATGAGCCAAGGTCAATTGCATGAAGTTTAACAAGGCCAAGGGCTGGGTCTTGCACTTGGGCCACAACAACCCCATGCAGTGCTACAGGCTTGAGGAAGAGTGGCTGGAGAGCTGCCTGGCAGAGAAGGACCTGGGGGCGCTGCTTGACAGCCAGCTGAACATGAGCCAGCAGCGTGCCCAGGTGGCCAAGAAGGCCAACATCATCCTGGCTTGTATCAGGAATAGTGTGGCCAGCAGGAGCAGGGAAGTGATCATCCCACTGTACTCAGCACTGGTGAGGCTGCACCTCGAATATTGTGTTTAGTCTGGAGAAGAGGAGGCTGAGGGGAGACCTTCTCGCTCCCTACAACTACCTGAAAGGAGGTTGTAGTGAGGTGGGTGTTGGTCTCTTCTCCCAAGTAACCAAGTGATAGGACAAGAGCAAATGGTCTCCAGTTGCACCAGGGGAGGCTTAGATTGGATATTAGGAAAAATTTCTTTACTGAAAGAGTGGTCTGGCATTGGAACAGGCTGCCCAGAGAGGTGGTGGAGTCACCATCCCTGGAGGTGTTAAAAAAAAATGTAGATGTGGCACTTTGGGACACGGTTAAGGAGGCATGGTGGTGTTGGGTTTACGGTTGGACTTGGTGATCTTAGAGGTCTTTTCCAACTTTAATGAATCTATGATTTTATGTGAAGCAAAGGATGTGAGTCACTCCGTGCAGAACCACGGAAACCATGAGATTTCTGGTGTCTTATTTGGTATGGCATGAAGCAAGCTGGAGACACTACCTAACTGCCTTTCTCTAGCCTTTCTGTTGACTAGAAGCTGCCCATATCCCACAGGTGACGTGTTTGGTTTGCTCAAGGTTCTGAAACATCAAGGAAAGATCAAGTACAATGCATCCATATAGTAAAACTAGATTGTTGATACTTTTGTAATGTGTGACAAATGTATTAGAATTAAATGTAGGCTATGATAGGCAAAACTCATTTGAGCAATAACTTCTGTGTAGGAATCTTTGGGTGGGGCTCAGTGACCAAAATTATTCTAGTTAGATTACTGGATCATAGTAATGCTCCCTCCTGACAGTAAAACCTGTGTATAATTTAAAAGCTTTATATTAATTATAAAATGTATCTGTGACACAATTTCTTAAGGAACTGTTTGCAAACAGCATTTAAAATGTTTCCTGGTTTGCTCTGTGCATGGTGAAAATTAACCTTACCTTCTAGTTCCTGTATACATATATATAGGGGTGTATGCTTGTGTGTGTGTGTACGCTTTTTTCTCTCTATTCATACACACACACATGCCTTTTACAGTCTATTCCAGTTTGTACTGGCTGGATCATGTGCTCCCTTTGTTTGTTTAGTCCAAAAGCTGCTGTAGCATCCCAGACAAACAAAATAATAGTGGAAGGACAGAGAGGCCTTTTTGCTGGGAAGAACTTAGCAGCTTCAGTCCAGTGGTTAGTGCATTAGACCATGCCAAAAGACAAAGTCAATTGAAATGGAGATCAAGACACTGTTCTGATAGGTAACAGTTTTATTTTGAGCTCTGAAGAGCTCATCTCTTTGAAGACCAAAGAAATGTTGTCATCAAATATTGATTACGTGTAATATCTAAAATTCATAAACTTCTTAACTTTATTCTAGCAAGCTGAACTTCAGGGAAGAATGGAGCAACCTTTGCTTGAGAGTGGAAAAAAAAATAAAAGAAATGAAATTTAAATGAATCCTTCATGATGGCTATAGTGGCATCTTTTAACGGCAGAGGTCATGATGTGATTTGACTGGATTCAGAAGATACAATTGAATCAGTAGAATTTCAGTAAATTGGATGGACCAGAAACATGGGCAAAATAATTGGACTACAGTAATAAGAATGGATGCAGAAGTTTGAGGTTTTAATATACTTTTCTCTTCTGAAAGCTGATGAACACTTTTTAAGTGCAAGTATTTCTCCATAGTTTGCCTCTGATTTGATGGTATATATTGCCATGCACTCTTGCTGCGGGCTGTGATTAAGTCCATGTATTGTGTAAGACTTAAGTACAGTTACGTTTTCATTTCTAAATTCTTCAGGTTATTTTCCCTTCCGTTCCCTCAAACTGCAGCTGTAGTTCCAAAAGTGGGATCAGTAGGTCCTAATATGTTGTTTGAGATAATGTACAATAGTATGTTGCTTTTGTAGGGTTCTCAGTTAAAGGTTAGGTTGCTTAATGCTAATGAAGGGGGGTGGAATATTGAGGGGTGACATTAGCATTGCTTCACAGTCCACACAAATTTGGAAATAAATGTTCTACAGGGTTTGTTATTTACCTTTTGGTATAGCGACGCTAATAAAACAAGGTCATATGCTGTGTTGAGTTCCTTTTTGCTCTGTGCGCATTTTAAGGCAAAAAAACCACAGTATCGAATGCTTTATGTTTTAGTAATAATCTGTCTTAATTGTGCTAGATCTGTCATGTGCAGGACGATGCCTAAGGTATAAGGCAGGCCAGGGAACTTCTGCGTTCGGCTAATAGGTTATATGTGTGTAAATGTATTAATGAACAAATGATTCTTTAGATACTGAAGTGGTTCTTTCGTGCATATAAATAAACAGGTGTGAATGGTAGTGCTAGTGTAATTTGCTGATCCCTCTCTGACTAATCCATCAAGGATGGGAGCCTGTTGTGAATTTTGTATCTAGGTGGAATTACTCTCTCCTGCTTTCACTCTCTGTAAGTCGGCCAAGACGGTGTCCCAGCAGGTAAAATTGTTTTTGTTAGCAAGCCATGTGTAAACTTAGCCTTCAGTTAGCCATTGGAAGGTGTGCCTAGTGTCATGTTAGCTCTGTCCCATCTAAGACATGCAGGTCCCCTTTCCTGGATTCCCATAGCCCAGGCTGAGTGTGTTGCAGTTGCTGGACTCAGGGTAAGCAGGGGTGCTTGGGCCAGCAGGAGCCTGCTGGAACCCATGTGGCTGGCTGTTTTTTTTCCTGCTGCTTTGTGTCCTGAAGCTCAGTAGACAAGGGCAGCTGCCGTTGTGTGGGTGCACGGGTTTGTTTTCTGGTGGTGAGGTGTCTTTTTTTTTTTTTTAACACCTCATGCAGTGAGCAAAGATAATGAGGTAGGTAGCAGGCAAGAGGGGAGAAACAGCTGGCAGAAATAAAAGGTGGGAGAGGATGTTTTGGATGAGTGGGAATGGAAAGCTTCAGAGGAAACCAGAGCCCCTGTGTCGCAGGAGAACAATGTGGTGGGAGCTGGTATACTGCATATGGCCAACTGCAAAATTGTGAAAACCTTCTTCCTTCTCTCCGCCACTACACTCCTGGCACCCCACTCAGGCTCACAGCATTATCCTCTTCGGCTTGCCTTGGCTCTTCACAGGGTCTGACTCTTTTTGGACTAGATCAAGAAACAAAGTTCCAGCCAGTCATATCCTCTGCTGCTGTGCTGCTTTTCTTAAGTACTTAGAAGTATACAGTTAGTTAATGAAATGCTTAACATAGAGTTTCTTGCACATACAATTGCATGAAACTTGATGGCTGTGTTAATGTAAATAATTAGTAGGCAGAAGGAGTTGCTATATAATATGAATTACAGAAACTGACTCTCACGTTGGAAAACTGGGTCAGGATAATTGGAGTAATGTCACCAGCTCTGAGGGTGGACACTGTTTTCATTGGCGCGTTGAAGGTCTGTGGATCTACAGGGCTCTCAGCTGTTCTCCAGGTATGAACTTTCTATGCAGCTTTTTCATTATTTGCTTTGTGTTTCTTCTGTGAATTATGATGTGCTTTGCAGTAGAACTCTACTATGGATGATATGATACTATGGATGTGTTATGGAGGTAAATAAATTAATTTTTCAAGTTTATAAAGTGCACTCTGAGTATGTGCTTTAATTTATGGGATGGCTTTGCTTAGCTCTTCTGAGTTCCAGAAGTAGTTGTGAAATGGCAACAACCTTCCTTTAATGCTTGGAGAGAGATCTTTTGTCCAGTGTGGTTCCTTTATAACCCAGAGACAGACTCTTCGCTCTCAACCTTTATTCCTTTTGTAAAAAAAACCCCAAAACAACTCAGTGGTTTTTACTGAAGCAACCAAAAAGCCAATCCTCTCAGTTGTCTGAGAACTTATGGTCTTATGGTCAGCAGAAGACCTATGAAACATTACGCTTCAGTTTGGTGTGGAAGCACAGTTGAAAGAGGTTGGAATAGCGTGGTGGACTGCTGCCTGAGTTCCAATGATTATGGCAAGTCTGGAACGCAAAATGTTTGCTTAAATTATCGGTAATACAAAGTGTACTTGGAGATAATAGTAAGAATTTCAATATAGCTTCTTTATTCCTCTGTCAGCACAACCAGGCCTTTTCCCCCGTGTCTTTAAATATCTTCTTGAAAATCTTTCAAAGGTAGTTTTATTAACTTAACATAGTGCAGATGTCACTAGCTGTGAGGAATAAGTCACAATGACTTGTAGTGTTGTGCCAAAAATATCATTAAGAGGCTTAGAACAAAGGGAGCAATTAATGAACAGTCTTCACTATGAACAAATGTCAGAGACTCCTCCAGGGCTAAGCTGCTCCTGTGCCATATTCATTAATTGCTCTTTTGAACAAAGTTGGTGTTGATGACTGGGTTTAATTAAGCATACCTGAGAAAATCCCCCAAAACAGATCAGAAGTATTAGAATGAAAAATTTGCATTGAATTTAATAAATAAAGAGTTTTCCTCCTTGGGGGTGGGGTGTGGGGGGGGTTGTCCTTCATGTAACTGTTTCTGGCTGACATTTTCCTTTCCCCTAACTATTGGGATTGTCTTCATCCAAGATTTTGGCAGAAGATATGTCTTATTGTTTGCTTCAGGATGCATGCCAAATGCCATGCTTACATTTAAATCTCTATGATTAAAAATGTATTAAAAATCTGTCATAACGGAAGGCAACTTTCGGAACAGTCTCAGTCTACCTGTTGAAATGTGGCAGGTAAGAGAAGAAGCGCATGTGAGTGGAAAGGTAGAAATCTTAAACCGTGATTGCTAAAGATCGTTTCAAACTTGCTGACCCTGTACCTTGGTTAAAAATATCTCCTTGGGAAAACTAGACGGCTGCTCTGTAGTATAAACTCTTATGTAAAACTGGATTGTCCATTGTACTCAGTGACTTACAGGTCTAAATTGAAACTTGTTGAATGGTGTTCCCCAACATCCATGTTGTTATGTGGAATATAGTAATACATTTATCACCATGTTTGTTTGTTTGTTTGTTAAATTTTTGGTTCTATTTTGCCACTCTGTGAGACAGAGGCAGGTGTGGTCAGTATGGTATAGATGCCTGGAAGAGTCTGCCTAGAAGGTGAAGGCTATTTCTGTATGATTTTTCTGTGCATTGAACTGAAAATTGCAATAATATATGCAAAATACTGTTATTTTGGGTTTTGATGAGAAAGACTTTGGGGAGGAGGGAGGACTAATACATACCACAGCTGACTTCTAATTATACTGTTTCCAGGTATTTATTTTGGTTTTATTTGTAAGTTCTATCATGTGAAGTCAATCAGAAGATGAAGAGTTTTGTGAAAGAACTTTGGAGTAGTTTGCAGTTTTGAGCGAAGTGGTGACTGGAAGCTTTAAAAGCCGTACTTTAGAATTGGAGACGTGCCACTGGACGGATATGTCAGAACTTAGCAAAAATAGCATATCCTATAGTGGGCATTCATTCAGAACTCTAAAATTAGCATTGTATCCTGGATATGATACTGCAGGTGGTCACAAGCACTAAATAGTATTCAGCACACTCTGTTATTCAAGCAGGTCTTAACATATTTATTTTAAACATTTTATGGTTTTATGCAAGGCTGACTTACTGTTATTACTGTTGTTCTTTATATGTCATCAAAATGTGCAATTTGTTTCATAGGTATTAAAACAAAGTCTTGGCCAGAGACGTTTTACACAGTCCTGCATGAATGGAAGTTGGTGGCATGATTCCAGCTGACTTCAGCTGGGAGTATAAGTAGATCCTGACTTATTTCTGATAATATATATAAACACACAGTCAGCTGGTGGGATTGAGAGTGATTTATCTTACATTATACTATTTTACTTGTAGCATTCCAATAGAGTTTGGCCAAATAAGCTTGAGGAGAAGTGCTATCCCCTGTATTAGGGGAATGTAAAGCTTGAGGAGGAATAGAAATCGGGTATTATGGTTTGATTAATTGCTTGAATATTTATGCAAATTACAACAGGTTCTGATTAGTTGTATGGGGGAAGTCTACACTGACTTTCTTTCCATTATCGTGCCCTTTTCTGCTGCTTTCTGGAAAAATAGAGGGACATAGGCCTTTTGAGGACTATGGGCGGGAGGTTTCTTTAAAAGTCATTTGAATGACCTGTAGAAATAAGACAGGATTTTCTTAAGACTTATTTACTGAGTATAGGTGTTCATTTGTGTGTTTGTTTTCAGAGAGTGGTAACAAGAGCATGTGTTACTCTTTCTCGCTCTCTCTCAATATATACGTCTGTGTGTGTGTCAAGGGGGATATGAGAGAGACAACAGAACTGTGTATATGTAAATATTCTCTTAGAGGACAAACATCTAGGGAAAAAAAAAGAATGTTTCCTTTGTTATATTTTAACTGTGTCTGACCATAATTTTTTTTTAATTAATACACTGTTTGAATTAAATTTTTTTTTGAGATTATCACTAAAATGATTGGCTTCTGGCTTTTAAAAAACACGATTTTTAAGTCAGGTGAGAGACTTCTGTTCCACGTTTTCAGATTTGTCTGCAGATCTTTATTGCTTTGCTCACACATTTTTTAATGCATAGATTCTTATAATTCTTTGACATATTGCGTAGTTGTGAGCATTTTAACAGTTTCTTGTGGGATAAAAAGAATTTCTCATCCTTAATTTCAGTTATGTCTAATATTTTCATTTAGTATCACTTCTAAGAGTTTAGGTAATGCTGGGATGAAGAGGTTGAATTTTGAGATGTGACATTCACTGTTACAGTAAAGAGAAAGCTATTCACATGTACAGAAGTGGTGATACAACAGGTACAGTGGGTAAGGCAGAAGTGTAATTTGTGCAAAGATTCATGGCAGAGGTTTTTTCTGTTTATTTGCCATAGCAGGTTAGTGGCAGGCTTCAAAATAATGATGGGATCTGAGCAGCACTTGTGCTTTGAAAGCTCACGGGGGGGGGAAAAAAACCCACATGTGAAATGTTTAATAAAGGTATTTTTAAGTGATTGCATTTTTTTCTCTCTCCTGCCATTATAAGACATTTTTTCAGAAGGTGGGTCTTCAGGACAGTATTCTCTTTTCTCCTTTTTCTGCCTTCACAAAGCAGCCCTTAGGGAAAGGGAAAGGATTTGGTAGTAGAATGTTGGCCAGCACTTGTACAGTAGCCTACCCCTTTCTACCACATGCTAAAGGGAAGAGCTAGCAAGAACAACTTCCCTGGTTCCTCTTCATCTGTGAAATAATACTGTTTCAAATACTTCATGTCTTTATGGAGATGGAAGTACTACAGCTCAGTAAACCCAAACCCAGCGGCCTAAGCAAGTTTGGATTTTTATTTTAGTTACAAGTCTTCGGATTGTGGTTACACTAAATAAATAAGTAGTTTCGGGAGGAAAAGTAGGCTTTTGCCCACCAAAATAAACCTGACCTTAACGTGCTGGTAGTATGGTATGGTGCCACAAGGATCTTGGTTTCTTATTTGCATCTTGGAGGAGCAGATGTTAGAGCCGTAGTGCTGTGGAAGTGAGTGGCATTACAAGGGCGTCAGCCACAATGAAACTTAGTGTGTTAGCTTGAAGCAGAAATGAGTCCGGCAGATCTGGTTTACTTCCAAAGTGAAATTTTGTGTGCGTGTTTCTCGTTCTTCACCTGCTGCAGGGAAGCAGTGAATGCAAGCACCAAAAAGAAACTTCTAAGAAAGTATATAGTACAGGATGAATTTTGCGAAAGCTGAATACTGTGTCATGGGATCTAGTGAAGGTATAATTATTATCTTAGTGTGATACATATAATAAAGGCATATAAATAAAGAAATAGCATACAATAGATTAAAAAATACAGGCCTATAATGCCTTTCTCCTGTCTTAGGGGGAGAAATTAATTTGTGCATGGTGTTTGCAAAACCTTTTGTAAAGGAGTTCAGACTGCTTCAATGAAAGGTGCTATATGGGTAGAGTAGGTCAATTATATCCAATTTCAGTGAACTTTTTTTTTAAGTCAGCACTTAGGAGCTACTAATACTCTGATAAAGAAAAAATCCTGATGGTGTCCTAGGGATTATCTGGAGAACAACATAAATATTGGAAAACCACATTTAAAATAGGAAAATTCAGAAGAGCTTTGGTTTCTACAGTCTCTTTTTTAAAAATAAAACAAAGCCAAACAATGACAAAAACCCTGAAAAACAACAACACTCCCCACCCCCTCCCCAAAAATGATCAGTTTAATGCCTATTTCAAATACAACGATTGTGCTGGCCTAGCTGGATGGCTGGTAAAAACTCTTGAAGGCGAAGCTCACTTGTGGACTCTCTCCTTCCCCCTACCCCTCAGCTCCTGTGCTTCTTGGTAAAAGCACCCTGCAGGAGTGAAGCATTCTTGATTTATCTCTGTGAACAAACCACATCTGTGTCTGGGATGATTCATCTCTTTTTATAAAAAGGATTTAAACTTCACAGAAATAAATTATTCCCATATTGTCGTTAGTTTTAACACTAATTTTAGACAAAGTTGCTTTAGATATGGGAAAAAATCCTCCATCTTACTTGTTTAGGTGACAACTAGAGCCTCACATGAGAAGTAGAAAACATGACTAGTTCTTTACGATGTGACATTTTAGGACAGATTGACAAACAGCTTGAATGACATTTGAAAACGCAAGATGTTGTAAGAACTCACTGCCTTAGCTATATGTAAACACTGCTGGAAGAAAAGCAAGCTTTTATTTAAAAAAGAAAAAAGTGGGGGAGATGAGCACGCTATGCTTTAAGCTATTTCCTTGTATATTAACACCTGGACTGTCCTCAGAAAACGGCATGCCTGTCTGCTTTTATAATTTCAGGGAGGTTATTGACTGAGCAGTAGGGTGCTCTTTTTCTTTATCTGATGCCTTACTGAGTTCTTTGCAGTCTCCTGACTCTGTTAGGAAGCTAAAATTGGAATTTTAGCTATCAGACATAGAAATCATTAACAACATTTATTCACTTCTAAGCACTCTTCCATTATCTTGATGCTGTCAGATCACCCTTATCCACTTTCCGCAAAACGTAATTGAAAACAATGAAATTTCTCAATGTTTGCGGACAGGTAACAGACTGGAGAAGATTTTTATCTGACAAAACATCATTCAAGATCAAGCTATAAGAAGCTGCATCTGCTAGCAGTAAGAACATCTTTAACAAAGAAATCTCAACTAAAAAGGCTGTGTGCCTCTTCTGCTTTGTCCTTTGCATTAAACCAATAGATGTTTTGCAGAGGTCAAATAAGAAAGTTGTAATGGAAGTGACACAGAAATCTATTAACGCTGACTTTGGATTTTTAGATTTCAGTATCCGTAGCTTCATTGCATAGCGAAGTTCAGATTTTATGGTAACAATTAATGCTCTGGTTTTGATTCTTGAAATTTGATTTATGTATG
Organism: Sula dactylatra; assembly: GCA_013389905.1. Taxonomy (NCBI): domain Eukaryota; kingdom Metazoa; phylum Chordata; class Aves; order Suliformes; family Sulidae; genus Sula; species Sula dactylatra. Next base: position 72,028 of record WEKW01006876.1, read on the forward strand.
AAACTCCTTCAAAAGAGTAGGTGCTCAATGGCAAACTGCTTCAGGGTGAGGAAGTGAGTAAGAGGAATTAAATGGAGCTTTAAAGTAGTGGTCGTATTTATCAAAGAGCATTCTCCATAAGGAGTAATAATATCCTGTCAACTCAGAAATGAAGAAAGGGTAAAGAGAAGATAATTAAAATTAAAAAGCAAAGAATTCTTTTAATAGACCAGAAAATAGGGTACAAAACTTAAAAGCTAAAAAGGAAACATACTGTAAAAATGTAAACTCTTTTTGTAATACATAAGCAAGTCAATATAATTTTCTCATATTTCACTTTGTATTGGGAAGCAAAGCAACATATAGATACATCTTACTGGATATGTATAATTATTTTTCCTTAGAAACTTGCAGGTTTCTTTGCATATTAAATACAGTGAGGGAGTTCATAAACTGATAGAGAGTTAGAAGTTAAAGAGAGGCTTGGATGGTTATAGTTATTTTATAATGACTTTTACAGTAAATTCTCCCATTTTTCAGAGTATACAATGTGAAAATTGGGAGTGGTGACAAAAATATACTTTCTAATGCTGTATAACAGTATCAGATGGAGCAAACCTTTGGTCTTTTTGATACGGATTAAATCTGCTCTGAGGATGACATGGCCGGAGCCTTCTTTTTTTGCCCCCTTTTAAGTTAGGTGTTGATAAACAAAATAAAATGCTGCCCCTGTTTGCTAAGCTTTATTTCTTTTTGTCACCTTTGTGTGCTTTTGATCTCATAGATCATCCCTCCTCCATAAATTTACCAGCCAATAACATCATCTATTTAGAAATCCTGTGCCACCAGACACTGGGATATTAAAATGCTCATCAGATCTATGTATGTGAATTGTATTATTTGGGTTGATGTGGAAAGTGTATTTATTAGTATGCTTTCTGGATGCTGGTTGTATCACGCTGCCCAAGGAAAATAATCCTTCCTGCCATCTATTGTATTTTGTTGAATTTAAGCAGGTTTTACAAAGTTTCTATCAGGTTACGGTGCTGTGGATATGTGTAGAACAGATGCTAAAAAATTGTGTGAGAAGGGTAAAAGGAAGGTCAAGATGAGTGGTCAGGAAGTAGCAGGGTGTTAGGAGATGGGTTTGGAGTGAGTTCAGAGCAAAGAGGCTGATCAGGATGTGTGGGAAACAGATATGTTTTTCTCGGCCGTAAGATGCGGAAGGCTGGCATTAATTTGTCGGGAGGCATGTGATGAAAAATAAGACTCGGATAACTGCCTGAAGGTTTGAAAGCAATCTTTGATGTATTGTGAAATAAGTGGCCGGTGACATTTTCTAAAACAAGGATGGCATGCTGTCAGCTCCGCTTCGCATAAGGACTCCTAATTTTTTTTTCTCTTTGATTTCAGTAGTCTCTAATAACGATAGCAATAGATGATGATAGTGCTATGGGATACACTGGGAAGGTGATGCAGACATGTTGCAAGTGGCACCTGAGGTTGTGGTGTGGCACTGCACAGGCGCAGGGAGCTGTCTTGCAGCCAGCGCTGCAGCCAGCCTCCAGCTCCTGGGGGCCAGGAGACCGCATGGGACTTCACAGTGAGCTGGCAGTATTAGCTCAGTAACTAGCTCTGAGGCACTGTCCCGTTGCATCACTTTAAAAGGAATTAAAGTGGTCATCAGGTCATGCCCAGAGTGATACTTCCCCTGGCTCTCCTCGGGCAGCGGTTTGCCATCAGCTTAGCCGGAGCATGTGTCTGTGTATGAACTACTCGGCGTCTCAGTGTGACTTCTGTGGTAGTTGTCTCTGTTGCTGAATGTGTGTGGAACACAAAGGTAGCCATATAATCACTCACGGGTATTGTGCATTCAAGTTTTCTACTGAAAGTATGCTAAACTCAAATCTGTGGGGCACCTGACAAATAAATAAACAAAATGCCTCAGCCCTGATAATTCAACTCGTTGCGTTCACACTAATCGTTTTGGTTGTACAAGGGAGGGAAGGAAAACTTGCCCCGACATGAAATGCCAAGTGCAGCCTGACAGCAGACTGCAGAAAGTGTTCTTGAGGGATGCTGGAATTGCAGTTTGCAGAAATCCTCGTTGGGAGAGGTAGAGTGCTGTTTCATTTTGAATAGCAAATTTGCAAATGCTTGCTGAGACTTTGGCCTGGTGACTATAGGTGCTGCTGGCGTCTTTGAAACATACAGAAGCATGTTTGCTGTGCCGTGATGATTAGAAAATATTAATTTTGTTACACACGAAAGTCCCTAATGAAACTCTCTAATGAAAGGTTGACCACTTTCTGCCATTGTTAATTTCTTAACTTTTTGCAAATGTAATTGCTGCTATGATTACCGAATGCCAAATTGAATTTGGGGACATACACAATATTCTTTTACCACTAGTCTAGTCAAATAATTTTTAATGAGACAAAGAGCTAGTTGAACACCCAAATTGGTTTGTTTACTTCAGTAGCTTAATTGCATTAAAATCAAAGAGATTCCATGGGCAGGGGGTAATCTGTGTCATTGCTGGATGCCATTAATCACCCCCTTGACTGAGGGCAACTGTTCTGAAAAGTGACTTATAGATGATTAAATAACTTTACTCTCTGTAACATTAATGGTTCCCAGCAGGCTGCTAGTGTGCAATCACAAACATCTGCGCCTTTGAAAATTTCCATTTCCCCAAACAGAGACATATTTCACGAAGAAAAAAAGAAAAGAAATAAAGAGGAGAATTTGTTTTTGCACAAGTAGCTTTTTGGAAAAAGGACTAATTGGACATGTTTCTGCTTTAACTTTTGTATGTGATAATATCATCTGAGTTTATCTTTAGATCTTTATGCTCTTGATGGCATTAGAAGATTTTTTTTTTTAAATTTGTTTTTGTTGTTTTGGCTCCATGGGATCTTTTTGACATTTGATATCCAGTAGTGAAAGAAAATGTATTCTGCTTGCCAAATAACTCATGGATATTTGTGTTTTAGCAGTGCGTTTAAAGGAAATGTAGCCACTTGCCCATAGATACTGCAGAGTGTGTATTGCTCATTCAAACCTGATAGTTCCAGCTCTTTTGGAAACCAGCTTAACAGAATGGAGAACAAAAATAATTTCTCCAGGCATTCCTACCACTTCTAAATTGGTCTTTTAGACAAGCATTTAAATACACAGGGAAATACCGCTCGCTACGCAGTGGCTACGCTTCCCCTCTGTATTGTCAGTATTTCCCAGTGCCACTTTGTTTGCTCACCATGCCCCAGGTGGGAGCTGTGTATTTGTTGTCACCATCATAGAATCACTGAGCGTAGGTTTGTTGTGACTGGTCAACCACCCACGTTCAAACCATGTTTGTTTTCATTTATTCTCTTCTAGCACATTTTATGAAGTATCTCAACTTTAGAAACTTTGTATTCTTGAGGACTTTCAGTACTTGTCCAACATATCCTGTAGAGAATTGATCCAAGACTAACATCTTGAAAATGTGAGATTGATAGGGTTGTTTCACAATTCACTTTTCACTGTTCTTGCAGTGAAAAGACCTCAGCTAAGAGGACTTGGTAGGTATAAAAAAAGAATGGGGGGTGGAAGGGAACCCAACGCAGAGGAAGGAAGGGTGCCTCCTTCATCCATCAAAGATAATTAGTTCTGTACCAAACACATGTTTTATGTTATCAATGGGCAAGGATATGGCAGGCTTAATCAATTTCATGAAGCAGTCAAAATTTACTGTGTAATTGAAAGGTGAAAGGTTTGCATCCATTAATCAGATCGGTACTGTGGTAGGATAAAGATATCCTTGAGTTAGAAGTCTAACAATTAATAATGAAAAGGAGAGTGAGATGAATTGTGTGTGTTCTCTAACAGCTATGCAGAATGGGAAGTATCTGTTCCTCCAGAATATGTTAAAAAAAAGTTGGTGTATAATGGGAGAATAGAATGTCTAAGGTTTCTGTTAAATACTTCTTTGATGAAGCTACCTATGGTCTTAAAAGTCTGGGCTTCTTCGCTTACTTCAGCATTGTTACTGGAGATGGGAAATGTTGCATGGGTTCAGAGTTTCCACTTCACCATCAAGGGGGGACAGGGATTTTTCATGCTGTCTCAAATAACTGGTGCAGCTACTTAGATGAGACACCCTTTGTCTTTAATTTGCCACTGAACAGGTCTCATGTCCCTGAAAATCCTCCTAATCAGTTCTTTGTGAGCTTCTAATTTGTTCAACTTCTGTGGCCCATGGTTTAAATGTAAGGAAATGTACTTGTCCCTGGTGTCTTGGGCTGAGCACCCAGGGGGGTGATGCCCAATTCTGAGCAGAATACATGAGTTTTGAACTCCTCGAATATATTCTGGCTTGTTATCTGAAGCGGTCATTCCAGTTGTTGGCAAGGAAATGGTGGAAAAAAGCGTGGCTGGCAGAGGGATTATGATGTGCCTTTTTTGTTTTTTGCCTATTAACCTCATATGTTTTATCTGTACATGTGTTGTATAACCTGTTTCCTTTTCTTTAGATGCAGAAAATTACTTTGTGATTAAAAGCAAATACACACCAAGGCAGAGGTGTCCCACATACAAATCCTTCCCTGCAGAATTTCTGTTGCCAGAAGGTTTTGAGCAGCTACAGTAGTAGTAAGGTGGCAAGGGTTGCTTGCAAAATCCTTTCACCAAAAATGGATTTCATATTCGGCTATCCATTTGGCTATACTGATGGTTCTGATCCTGTTAAATGCCTTCTACTACCCAAACTATTTTTGTATATGTGTGTATTTGTAATAAGCAAGACAGAGTCTTTGTGTGCCAAGACCAGGAAAATGAGTTATCATCCCATCTAGGGTGAGTTGATAACAGGAGGATCATTAGTTACTGGCACTTCTCCTGGAACATTAACTGCAGATGCTACTAAAAGAATGTGGCTGTAGATTAAACCTCTCTTTACCATAAGCATCCAGTAGATCATCATGAGGACAAAGAATAAATCATATTTAAGTTTTAGAATGCTTTTCCTTATAAAACAAAGGAAATTAAAAGATCTTACTTGTCCTGTGTGATTTCTTTTTTTTTTGTTTTCTTTTTTCATTCCTCTATTGCTTGTAAGTAGTGTTGGATTATTCAGATGCAAATAGTTTGTTGTCAATTTATCTCTAAGATTCATAGTTTCATTTCTTCTTTTTTTTCATTATGGTGACTGAAACTTGGTTACTTATCTGTTCTTTTTCTTCTCTGCTCTAAGTGTCAATACTGGTGCCCAGTTCTGCTGATGGATTTAGTGATACAAAGCTGGGCTCCAACTGCCGGTGTTTTCTGTAGGCAATCAGCAAAGAGTGACACCTGCTAATCATTACAAACTGAGGCTAGATCTGCAGAGACACTGGTAGACAGGCAGCTCTGGATACTGTATTCACTCTTCACCTGTGCACGTACAGTTGCTGTTTTATGTCAGCTCTGATCTTTTCTAGTGAAATTTTTCATCGCAGCTTCTGAGCAGCCACGTTCTCAGAGGGTGGGTGGGTATCCCTGCTCCAGCCCCAACGCGTCCTGTGTGCTGCACGGCATGCTCCGGCTGTACCTCCCGAAGTGTCTCCGTAGGAGTGAGACCTCAGCTGTGGCTCAGCTGTGGGAAATCACCGAGATCATCGCAGAAATGGGAGACTGCAGGAAGTGAAATACGCTTTACACGGATCTACAGGTTTGGTCTTGTAGGTGCTCTGTTTTGGAGCTTGTGTCTTTAGAGACCATGATAACTGAAGCTATACAAAGCCAAGCAGCCTTCACAAGAGGTAATAAAAATAAACAAAAATGTACATTTCTCTTCCTAGGTATCTTCATTACTTTAATGGTCTTGATCTGAGGCTGTAATCTAATCCTCTAAAGTGTCAGCCTCCTTTGTTTACACTTGGCTTCTCTTCTGAATTATGGAGTCCCTCTCATGTTTGTAGCAAAGTTGGTTTGTTTTTTTCCCCCTCTAAGTTGGTAATCAAAAACGTGATCATATGTTGTGCTCTTGCCTAAGTTTCTTCTATACCTACCTTTGTTGACACCAAGTGTTAATAACAAAAATTTATTATCCTGTTTTTGTAGAGACTTTTTCTTAGCTGAAAACTGGACTCCTGGAGATCATGGGGAAAAACAGCATATGTGAGCAAAACCAAGCCTGGATATTTAAAAAGAAATCCCCCCAAACTCATACCTTAAGTAATTGCTAAATAATCATAACTACCTATAGATTGAGGGTCTATATTTTGTGGCAACGTGCTTCTAGTGTTCCCAACCCTTTGTCTTTGCTTCTTTTCTGGCGTAGGTGTGGCACCAAAAGCTGTTTGCAGTCTTGCACCGTGGCCTGTGGCATGGAAGTGGCCTGACTTCAACAGCTTTTATGTATCTCTGCAGAATTCTACATTATAGTGATATTTGTAAAACAGTAGCTTCGTGTTGGTACACAAGCCAGCTTCTGATAAAGAAAAGTGTTGGGAGAATTATCTTGTTCTGGAAATAGTCCCCTTGAAGGACTAACTGAGGATTAAGGCGCTAGTTAGTGATTTTTAAGGATAATGAGTTAGTAAGAGTTGCCTTGTAATAAAATACAATCAACTGTGTGAGATAAAGACCATAAGGTCAATTTTGCATCTGTTTGGAAATGACAAAATAATTTCATTTTGTGTGCTTACCCATTACTATTATTTGTTTTGCGTACTTTTGGTCTTATTCTGAAATACTTGCATATGCAAATATTTTCACGGATTCCGTTGGGGTTATCGTGTGCATTACATTTACAATATAGCTCTGAAGAGTGTAGGTGTTCCTAAATTATTACACAACTATTTTATGCTTTTCATCTTCAGATGTGGATTTTTAGTGCTGAGTATTAAATACCAATAGTTGTACCTAAAGCAAAGTATATGGTTGGCTAATAAATTCAGGAATTATGGAAGGAGTTTTGGATGGTCTGAGTTCACATGTCTTACAAAGATAACATGATTATCTTTATATGAAAAAAATGGATATTTCTGCCTACTGGAGGAAAAAGAGTATCTTCTAATAAAAACTACAGTGAGATAAATTATTTAATAAATTGGGCAGACTTATTTTGCTGTAGGTCAATTATTTGTGAAGCTACATCACATATAAAAGTACAACTTGACTGGGTGTATTAGTTTAAAATAGCACTAGGGATCTCTCCAATGTTCATTTCACTCTTGCCTGCAAACTATTCAATAATAGCAGTATCCAGTTTTTTTTTTTTTTTTTTTTTTTGGTGGTACAGTTGGCACAAAAATCACAGAGAATGTTCAACAGGGAATGGTAAATTTGTTCAGGAACTCCAATATTCTGGTATATTAAATTTAATGCTTAATTTTCAGTTAACTTTCAGTGTCATGTTAGGTGTGGGGAGGACCTTCTCACAGCGTGCATGGGTGTGTGGGGTAGACTGGCCTGCCTGCAGCGTGAGCCAGCGATGGACAGCAATCTGCATTTGTGATGCAAGGTCTTGTGCAGATCAGCTCAGTGTTGCAACCACCATCAATCAGCTGTTCTGTAGCAAAGGGGCTGGTGATAGGAGCCTTTCTCCATTGGGAGCTTGAGTCCTGGCTTTTGGGCTTATGCATGGAGATGTCAGTGTGTCAGGAGTGAGTTTCGTGGCACAAAAGTGGTGACTCTTCCCGGCAATGCTTTAAGCATTTTTTTGTTTTCAGTCATGTAAACTGTTTGTTAGCTGTAGAACAAGATAAGCTGCGGTGTAAAAATGGAAAAATTAGAGTGAGATTAATATTTTCTGCTTTGGTAAAGAACAGGTAGTGGAAATGACACACCTAGGTATTTTGTGCTATTCAGAGTCGTGCTGTTATCATCTGGTTTGCATTAGAAACTGTGAATGATACTGGTAAAAGAAGTGAATAGGAGAAACTAGCATCAAGGCTAACTACTTTCCCATATTTTAAGGTAGAGATGAAAAGTCAGCTGACCTTTTTCATGCTTGTAAGCATAATTACAGCTTGAATAATATCCTTACAGAAAACATACTTTCAGCCTTGGGATACTCAAGATTGTGGAAGATAGACTTTCAGAATACAACCAACATCCTCAAGCATTTTTTCAGTTTTTCTAAGGATATACAATAGTTATTTCTTGGTTTCAAGACTTTGGAATAAAACAGATAAAGCAGTGAGTTGAAAAACTCTCTCTCTTCTGCCCTGACCAATGGGTTGTTGTTTGCTCTTCATATTCGACTGTATACAAGGGAAGATGTTGACAGAAGCCTTTCTTAAAAGCTTTGAAGGGTCCTGTTCTTTATTTCTGAGTGGGCTAGAAAAACAGTATCGCTCAGCTTCAAGCCTTGGCTGCCATCTCTTCCAGAATGTGTGGAAATATTCCCCAGCTTCAGGGAACAGACATGTGAAATCTGTGATATGAAGGCTGCTTTTTACAAATGTAGTCTTAGTTTTGATTTGTGCACTTATTAACTTATAGTTTGATTATAAGTTTTTTTTTTTGCAAAGTACAAAACATAATTTGTTGCTCGACAAATTATAAGCTAATGTAGGCCTTTTTTTTTTTTTTGCAACAAGGCATCTATGACACTTATTTATTTTGATATCAAATACCATCTGTGTTCTTTATTATAATACTGCAGTTTTAGCAGTTAGCGCTACATTGCTAGAGCTGTACCACATATGTTAATAATTTCTGTACTAGTTGTCATTGATCTCTTGTTCCACGCTGTTAGTTCTGAAATTTGGGGCTCTGTTGATTACGTCTAAATTACTGATCCCTCAGCCATGAAATATGTATTGGGTTGTTTTGATACTATGTAGATGTAAGCTTAGAATAATTTAAACCCAGCCCTGCTGTGTGTTGATTTGTTTATTTATTATTTAAATACAACACAACTAACCTGTGATAGTGCAGCTCGTTCAAATGCAGAAGACATTTGCAATGGCTCCTGCACTGTCTTTCTGGGAGTTACCTCTCCTTGAATAATTACTGTGGGTTCATACTTTGCAATCCTTATGCAAGTAACTTCTGGATGAATTGGTTTATTTTGTAGTCAGAGTCCTTCGTTTGATGGACTTACGTGAGAGAGAGAGTGCATTTAGCTTTTTGAAAAAGAGGATGTCTCATGGATTATCTACCAATGGCTTCGTCTGACCAAGAAAGAAATGATACTGAATATGGAGAGAGTGGCCATCATCTCTGCTCTACTCTGACTTGACTATAAAGTCAGTTGGAGTTAATTGTGTTACCATAATTCAGCTTTCTTACAAATTCATCTGAACCGATCAGAAAAGTTGAGAAATATGGCTGCAGAAAAGTATCTGAATTGTTCACTCACACTACTATAACGTTGAAGATGATGACGAGTTAAGGGCGCTCCCAGAACTACCCTGTTTCCATGCTGTTTGGTCCAGCTGCATTGAATGTATTCTGGTATTTAAAAAAAAAAGAAAAACAAAACCCAAAAAACCCCAACAATTCCCCCCCACAACTTTGTGTGACCAGAAGCACAGAGGTGCTACTTCTTCCTTGGTGTCCTGTTGTGCATCTTGTTATCATGTTCTGAATGTGCCCACACAACGCTTAAAGACTGAAGTAAGCTTGTTCTGTTTGTGATTCAAGCTGGGTGGCTGGGAGCCAGCTCCCATCTGAAAGCAATGCAACCTTTCAGTTCAGTGCAGTGCCAGACTTACGTTTACACAACTCTACTGTTTCTACAAGTCTTATCTTTTTCCTGTGGGTTTGTTGGTCGACTTGGAGATCATGAAGTATATGCCATTCTGCAAAAGATGACATAGCTATGCTGTCACGTGTCTTTTGTTTCTTTGGTAAGCAATGAATTGAGATTCTTGGATAGGAACTTAAAGGCTCTTCACTTTTTCTCTTCTACCTGCGTGCCCAAACCCATTCGCTTTTTGGGACTTTTAACAACATTTAATGCTTTTTTGTGTTCGGTTACTGTTTTTGTTACTGCAGCACTTCAAAAATGGGGAGTGGAAGAAAACCAAAGTCAAGAATTTGCAAGTTAGAAAATTTGCAGCTAATTTTTTAATACTGGAAAATCTAACCCAGAGGTTTTATGTCTGCATCGTGATAGTTTAATTCACATCCCACTTGCAAGCTAGGCACCCAAAAAACAGGGGAGGTGCCTGTGGGAAGTTAGCGTGACTTGTTAATCATAGCTGAGTGAAGGGATAGTGCTGCACCCCAGCTTTGGCTGGAAACCTCAACTCCATCGTTTTTATAACCTTCAGTGACACCAAAGTGAGAACCTACCTGTAGATGTCCCCTCCCTCCCCCAGCCTCTCCAACTGTACAGAAGTGTGGAACAGAAGCAGGGCCGAACGTGGGAGATGTTGGAAAAGGACAGAGCAGAAGCGACAGGCTGGTGAGTGAAACTGTAGCAGCTTCCAGCATTGGCTGATGAGCCTGAGTGTGTAATGCAATAGAGTCCAAGCATTAGGTGACAGACCAGTAGTGGCTGAGTAACACGGAGTGGAAGCAGGAATTTGAAGTACTTTTGGTCAGCTTGAGCTCTGCAAGGGTCACTGTTCAAACAGTTCTGCCCTGCAAGAAAATTTTGGGTCTCTTGTCTGGTTGCGCTCTTTCCATGTTTATTGCAAAGGACCACTTGTTGCAGGAACTTAATTGGTGGTAGGCCACCAAATTCCTTTGACCCTTCAAATGGGATAGCAAAAGAAGCTAAAGTGACATTTGTTTTTTACTCTTTTTTTTTTCACCTGTCTTTGAAGGAGTCATGATATTCTTGAGAATACAAACAGAATTCATTTTTATCAGCAATATTATCTCTCTGCTGGTTTCAGAAGCTTGGAAGTGATCTTTATCAGAAATTAAAGGTCGATCCTTTTGAAAGAAGGGGTGATGAAGTCACGAGGGTGCAGGTATTAATCAGACCTGCTTGCTGTGAAGCAGGTTCTGTGTTCTTTGGATAATTGGAAACCTTGGCTGCTGCTTTGTCACTTAGAAAAGCTAGCATGTGTTTACAACTATAGAGGAGAGAAGCTTTTTTTTTTTTTTTCTAAAGATGCCTTTAGATAGCTCTGATAATTTCTACATGTCCGTTAGCTGGGGCTGAAAACCACAGATTAATGGGGAATGTTCTCTGTGGCAAGGAAATCTGATCCCAGTGGCAAGACTGAAGTGTGACCTGCTCCTTTTTAGCACCAGACCTTTATTTCATTATTTGTAGAAATTTGGTTGAAGGGCTTAACCTGGTCAGCCATTCAAATGTAGTTTTTTAACACTTGCTCCAAAACCTGGTAACAGTTTCTTTTTCTAGATGTGCAAGGCTGTGATTTACAGCCCCTGTTCTGCCCTGGGTGGCACTGTCAGTACGTACGACTGCCTGACTGCTCCAGCACATGGATGGGTTAGGAGGTGTGATTGTCGTGCCTGGACTGTGTCTTTTGATTCCACAAGAGTCTCTTGTGTATCAAAAGTGGTGTTGACCATGAGTTTCATTATCTAAAAATGTTTTTTTTGGATGGGTGGCTACAACCTTAGCTTAGCTGACTTGAGCCTCCCTTTTTTTTTTAGATTTTCATATTAATTTTCATCCTAATATTTTCATATTAATTTTAAATTTCATTTTGTTGTTGGGAGGAGGAGCTAATGTTGTGGAAGCTAATGCGTATGCAGGATCAGCCTCTTACTTATCTTTGGTTCATAACTGTGTGCATAAGAACCTGGGGGAGTTTCAGATTTGGCAGTTTCTTCTGCTTGTTTGGAAAGTCTGATGTTGACCATGGTAATTATATGTATAACTTCTTCCTGCTCTACACGTCGAGGAAGATGATGTGCTATGGATTATAATTCTTCAGCTTTATCTGGGACTGGATGAGAGCGCAAGAAAATCAAAGATTACCTTTTCCTGCACTATTGTTTTCCTCTCATTCATCTTTGTGACTAATTTTTTCAGACCTGCAGGTATGTAGCAGTACCAAGACCAACTTTTTGGTGATCCTGACTTTGCTGCTTTATAACTGATTTTTTATCTTTTTGGATTCAAACTTTAAAAATTCTTGTGGGTGAAACAGTTATTAATCTAATCTTTCAGAATTTGATTTTTTTTTTTTGTGACTTAAATATAATGAGTGTTGCCATGTGTTGCAGACCTGTAGAACTTTATATGTGTCTTATATTGGAGATTATGGAACGCGTTTTATGAGTGGGGAAGAGAGGAAGAAATGGGGGAGTGCGTTTTTCCTGCCACCTGGAAGGTGGAAATATGGGTTTTTCTCCAATTCAGAGGACCTCATTGCCCAATATTCTGCATCTGATATTGTAACGTACGATTGACACAGGGCACTGTTACCATTCTTCATCTACTGTTTTTAATAATTGCAGGGCCAGCATCCTAGTCTGATCTGGAAGAGTTCATCAGAAATTGGCAGTTACAGGAGGGATGCTCCTTCCCGTCTGTCTGCTGAGGGCTTGTCCTCACATGTACTTTGGGCATACAGTTTGACAGGTTTGATGCTGGATTGGAACAGGCCTCGCTATTGCAGGCCTGGATTTGCTCAGTCTGTCTATGACACTTCAAATTTGTATTTCCTTTCCAAAGTACTCAGTCAGTGTCAGATTTTGATCAAAAAATCAATCTGAATTTCTGTTCAAGATATGTAGCTTACATTTGTGCAGCCTACATTTGTCTCCTCTCTAAGCTTAACAAGAAGCTTCAAAATGTACTAATTTCCTTAGATCATACTAATTAATATAATATCATTATCATTGCATTTTGTACAAAATTCTAAGCACTGCAAAGAGTAAAGGACAATACAGATATGGCAGAAAATGGGTGTGGTACAATCATACAAAATGTATGTCCTTGACGATTATGTGGCTACTAAATGAAAACAAAGAATATGCAATTAAGGATTGCTTTAAAGAACACTGAAAGGAAGGTAACTTACCAGAATGGAGAGTCATACATAACTTTAGAGAATGTTTTAAGGAGGGTTTTGAAGTATCTGCAGAATGAACATGAATACATATTTCATGCCAGAGGAATGCTTTCCTGGTGCCAGGTAATGTTTTTGTCCTCCTGACTGATTGATTTATTTTTTTTTTTTTTAAATCATGTTAATCTAGATAAAGCCACTAAAACATCTTGACTACATTGTTTTCAATCTGGTTTTCTGACTCTGCCTGTTGACAACACTGTCTTATCCTGGTTTTGAAACTGTGATGTTTTTCTAGTCATGTCATTGAACTGAATAATATATTCAGGGTTACTGCAAGATTTAGGTTGAAAGGAAAAGTTTACAAAAGGCTGGTTTTCCAATGTTACAGATGACTCTTGTACTTGTGAAATTCTGTTCTTTTTCCTCACCCTCTCTGTCTTTCTGCAAAAAGTGTATAAATCCCACCATTACTACGTGACTCTTTTATTTTTAATCTGGCAGGGCTGCCATATGCATTAGAAGAAAGGCATCATGTGTTTCTGTGAAAAGTGTGTGATATGGGTCATTATCAATGATTAGATCTATAGTGCAGATAATCCTTACCTGAGTTATTGGAGGATATTATTGGGAACTGATTTAGTGCTCCATTAACCAGCTTTGGGATAGACCAGAACATGACCAGTGAATTTCAAGGTTGTTTGCTAAGGGGAGGCAGGGTGGAGGTTGGAAATCATCACAGAGTCATAGGCTGGTAGGGTTGGAAGGGACCTTTGAAGATCATCTGGTCCCTGATGCCGTGGGCAGGGACAACTTTCACCAGATCAGGTTGCTCGAAGCCCCATGCAACCTGGCCTTGAACACTTCCAGGGATGGGGCATCCACAACTTCTCTGGGCAACCTGTTCTAGCGTACCCTCCTCATAAAAAATTTCTTCCTTACGTCCAATCTAAATCTTCCAGTTTGAAACGATTGTCTCTTGATCTGTCACTACAGGCCTTGGTAAAAAGTCTCTGTCTTTATTATAAGCCCCCTTATATATTGAAAGGCCAAAATGTTGGTTTCCAGTGTAGCATCTATATGGGTTTTCCTATCTGGGTCACACATTATTTTTCTTGTGTGTTGCCAATACAGGCCTGTAAGTATATTCTATCCTGCTGCTTCTGCTTGTCCCAGTCTTGCTTGTCCCCCACCAGTGCCTTGTTTTTGCTCACCTAGAGAGCCTGTCTTGCCTTTGCAGGCTTTTTGTGCCATGTCGCTATCTCTGTTGTTCAGTCCTGACCTGTCCTCCTAAAGCCTTGCTCTCCTATCTCCTCACAGTCCTTCCTACCCTTCTGCTCCAGCTAATCCCAAACTCATTACCCTGGATAATCTGGCTTTTATTCTTTTTTCCTTCAGTAATGTGATGTCTTTCAGTTGTTTTTTCACAGGCCTTTCAGTTTATTTTCTGCTCTATCTCTGGATTCTTGTCAAAGTTTATTTTGTCTTCCTCCTCCCTTTCCTTTTATCTCAGGCCTAACAGACCAGAAGATCCTTATTATTATTATTATTCCCTCCCTGCCCCAGCCTTGTGTTTTCCCTCCTGAGCCTTTTGTGGCTGTGATGGTCTCTTCAGCCACCCAAAAGAATCTGAATTTCAGGTCAAATGAACCCTATCTTGCAGGGGTAGGTGGTTCTCTGGTCATGCCTTTTTCTTCAGCAGATATTGCCTCAGCTGAACCATTTCCCTCCCTCTACATAGCTTTCTATCCTTCTTCTTTTCTTCCTTTCTCACTGAGCAGCTTCTTTCTCTCCTTGGGTGTCTTGAGAGAGTAACTGCTAGTGCAGGAGAGTCTCTGCCTCCCAGTCTCAGTCCTCTCTTAGTTTCATCCCCGGTGCAGCTGGATCTATGGTCTCGCACTGGTTATCATCTGCAGGAGCGTGCTCTGCAATGTTCACGTGTAAGCAGGCTAGCCAGATGTCAGTGTTGAAAGATTTAATACATGTATTTGTCTCATAGCATTTGACTTTGGCCTAAAGAGAGAGGTAAGTGGAGAAAGCATAGACCTTAGCTGAAATACAATATACCGCTGTTCTCCAAACATACTGTGTTTACAATCCAGGTTAATTCAGCTAAAAGGATCTGGAAACTTTCAGAAATAAAATGGGGCATTTAATAGTTACACTTATTTTCTAAAGCAGTACTAAGCTCGCACCCTTTCACTTTTTGATAGGTGAATTGGCTGGGTCTCAGAGGGTCGCAAAAGCCGATCTGTACGACCAAAAGATCTCGGTCAATTTGGACAGGCTGTATTTGATCCAAGAGCTGGGCCGTACATCTGGTGGATGACAGCTTTTCCAAAGGAGCCAGAGTTTGCCTGGGAAAGATTTCATTCCATCCTGTGGAAAAACTCAACATGATAGATACCACTCAAGATCACTCTGGACGTTTTTGTTTTCACCAGCAGATTATAAGGGATCAGTTCATAGTGCAAGGACTGGAAGGTGGCCAGGACTGTGGAGATTGCTAGACAAGTTACTTATGTGACTGAAATGCTTGACATGAACCTGATGCTGCTTTTTTTGCTCCTTAACCACTACAGAGCGGAGGTGACATGCTTCCTATTAATAGTGCACTGTAACAGTGATCTCTAAAGGAGATAAGTAACGTTTGCGTTTCCATCCCTTAACACACTTACTCAGTGCAAGATGTCAAAATATGTGGCTAACAAATGGTGGAAAGTCTCTGTGATTAATGTCAATAGGTTTTCTGTTTTCTCATTTCCATTTAAAAGTCATTCATAATACTCCAAAAAGAAAGCGCTGTAAATGGTAGTAATTTTTCTGTGTGTTTACTAGAGAGCTGCATGATAGTATCTGTTTAATAATTCTCAGTCAACATTCAGCCATAGGTGCTGAAGTTTAGCCCTGTAACACTTCGACTAATGCAGAACATTATGATCTCTGGCCTGTGCTCCAGAGCAGGGAAACTGAAATGGCAGAATTGTAAAAATATCGCATCAGTCAATATTTGCCTTTACACAAACGTACTGAAGTTGGACAGTGTTGTAGATGTTCAGCT
The DNA here is from genome assembly GCA_013389905.1 of Sula dactylatra. Taxonomy (NCBI): domain Eukaryota; kingdom Metazoa; phylum Chordata; class Aves; order Suliformes; family Sulidae; genus Sula; species Sula dactylatra. The sequence goes on from WEKW01006876.1 coordinate 87,985, forward strand.
TTAGGTGGTGTCTAGTAATTATGTGGAAATAGATTTTGCTTTTCCTTTTTCAGCCTGACTCAAGATGCAGCCTGACAAGATGCCCCAAGATTATCTGTGTGTTTGCTGCCACTGCCAGGGCAGTCGTAGTTCTAGCTGTGCGCTGGGTCATCCTCTATTGGACAGACTTGCTTGGCTGGTGACCCGACTCACCCAAAAATGAGAACATTTTTCTGTTGCTCAGAGGGATGAACTGGGTTGCGAAGCATTGCAGTGAACTCTGAGGAGTGGACAAAGCAAGGGTGAAGGGGGAGCTGGTCCATCAATACTGGCAGCAGTAAGTTCTTCACTCAGTTCAGCCACCTTGGTTGACTCTACAGCAAATTTAGGTGAAATTCAGAGCAGCAGTAGGAAGATGCTTGGTGCCCTGACCTTCCCCTGTCACCAAAGGCAGTGGAGCGTCTCCAGAGAATAGTCTTCACAATGGTGTATAGCGTGAGCAAGACCCTGTATTTTCCATAACCTTGGAAAGGTTATGGCAGTGACTGAACTGTTCAGCTGAAAGTTCCCCAAACTGTGCAGTCTGCAGTTGCTATGAAAGGCTGCAGTCCAAGTGGGTGAAAATAGGATCTTATGGTGTGTAGTGTTAGATGGCCTTGATAGTTGGCAGTGCCACCCCACCGGCTCTGGCAGCTCTGCTGGTGTAGAGCACAGGCAGGGAGGGGGTTTGGGTGTAGGGGAAGGGGGGGAGGAGGGGAAAGGATAGAGAGGAACATGGCTTGGGGGAGAAGTAACCAAAATGGTGAAAAAGAGGAATGGAGTAGGAATAAACTCTTGAGTGCTTTTTATGTTGCCTTACTATTTTATAAGGACAATGTGGTAAAAAGCAAATGATAAGAAAATATAATTATTCAGGTTCCCAAAACTCTCTTGTCTGATTGCCCTGCTCTGCAGTGCCTGAAGGATTCTCCTTTGTATTTCACTGAAAACCTTTGGGTTGGTCAGCTGTAGATGTCTCTTTGGTGTAAGGCAGTGGTGAGGGTCACACTAGCTGTGGGACAGCTGGCAGGAACACCCTGCACTGTTGCTCCTCCACCCCCATGTTAGGTAGGGTGGAATGCAAGAGTCATGCCAGCCCATCTGACGTTGCTGCTTGCTTGTTCAGTGGGACAGTGTGCGAGCTGGGCAGTTGGGTTCGCTTTCCTTTCTCCTTCTGGCTCTGGTTTGTGCATCCACTGGCTGTAACAGGGAGCAACCCATATGCTCACAGGGTGAGGAGTATCAGAGTATGCAGGTGGTGTGGGTTGTGGAGCTGAGGGGAAGGATGTGTGTTTTTAAATACAGTAAAACAAGATGTGAGATGGGAGGATCTGGTATGTACCAGTCTGACCTGAACAAAGATTTGAGCTACTGCTGTTGGCTTTGGGGGGAGCCATTTCTCATGGAGGCCTTCTGGGAGGGCTTGTGTCTACATTACTGTTATAGTCCTGGGCTGCTTAGCAGAAGCTAATCTCTCAGTTATTACTGTTTTAGCTTGCATTTTGAAGACACCTTGGATCAGACATTGGATTCCTTTCCAATGAAACTAAAAAAAAGATGCTCTCTATCTACCAATGGATGTTCACTCCAGGAGACTAAACCAGAAACAGAATGGATTGAAACACCCCAAAATGTATATCATACAGTTATGGACATTGTGTCCTTAACTTTATTATTGAGGAAAAGTTTTATCCAGAAAAATAGCCTTTGGATATTTCTTGTTGGCGCATTAATTTTCAGTGGCTTGATGCCCTTCTCATTTCAAGGGTATGTGGCTATAGTTACAGAGGAGTTACAGGTGAACCTTAGACCGAGGAACAGCCTGTGGAAGAGCTGGTGGTAGGGGAGGTCTGTTTCTGTGTGAAATGCCAATTCCAAGTGGATCCACAGGGATCGGCAGCTTTCTGCAGTCTGAGCTGGATGCTAAGGTGATCGAGTCCTGTGCCAGATAGTGACAGTGTTGCCGTGTTAGCCTGTGTTTATAGCAGCATTATAGTTTTGACTTCTGTCATTATAATTATTATCCACTCCTGAGCCAATTGCTGTTGTACCAGATGGCAAAAGTGATCATGCTATGACTCTGCTTTCCCTTGTCTGAAAGTTCTCAGCATCCAACACTGCCTGCAAAAAATGTAATCCACTTACTGCTGAGCACTTCTGGAGATTTGGCTGCTTTATTGAGGTACTTTAATGAGAGCAAAGTTCTGAAAAATCTAATTAGATTTTTATCTACTTGTACTGTATCATATGAACTTGCAGTACAGCCGAGTTTGATCTGTAGATGCATTATGGAAACTCAGGTCAGCTGTTCTGAGCATACACACACATATGCACAAGACCTGGCCTTAGTTTCGTTAATATATGATATATGCACATGCATACACATACTTTTTTTCTCTCTGTATTTCATTCTGAATCCAGCAAACATGGAGAAAAAACAGAAGAAATTTTGTTCCTGGTTGAAATGCGTTCAATCTTTAGAGTGTGTAAGTGGATGCACTGCAAAAAAAGTTAATGTGATTTTTGTCCAACCTCCTTCCTCACATAATTGACAGAAAGAGTCTAGCAGTTTTCTTATGTCATGGCTGACTGCAAGAGGGAAGACAAGTTACAGTTCTGCAAACAGTGCTTTAGTACATCGTAACAAAGTCGCAAAACAAACTAGTTAATTTAAAATTCCATGTAGAATGTTTCTTGATATATACAGTTACTGGAAGTCTATTCAAGTTATTCCTGGCATTCCATATGTGTGATGGCATTTTGGGTTGGTAGATGTGTTTTAGTCTAATGACAAACAAATAACAATCCCATCTGTATTTGATTATTGCAAGGAAGTTGTAGAGGAAACAATTCTTTGCTATGGGCTGAGAGGTCAGTCCCTTTGAGGTTTTCTTGTTTGCTTACCTTTAGGAGGAGCATATGCTTCCACTTCCTTTTCAATGATGATTTTGTACAAAATTTAAATCTTTGAGGATGCATCTCTACTTATAGATTAGTGTGCTCAGGACCACTCTCTCACACTGAAGCCAAACGGCGCAAGACATCCTGCACTGATACTGTTAAACTTTCTAGCCTTCAGAAAGGGATGGTATAGGTGGAATGCTTCCTGGGTACTGCTGGATCCTGAAGCATGTATAGGTGTTGGGATGAATGATAGCTAGCTTTGATGAAAGCTGTGCTGGGGGTCATTCTAACAGACATTATGGATAATGAAATTTCTAGTGCCTGGGAGTATTTATTGGAACTATTTAATCAGCTTGTGCAGATGTAGCCTTGGTGGCTTCTAATAGAGCACATACAGCTAGGTAAAAATGTTCGGGACAAATGATAATTATATTCTGATGACAATAAAACTGCAAGTTGTACTGATGGCGCTTTCATGTAATGAGGTACTACTTGTGGATGAATTAATTTGTGCCCCATGCCAGCCTTCTAGCTGTCTGGTTTTAGGTCCATTTTTTAATACATTGGTTTGGTGTGTGCATGTGTGGCATTTGTGCTCTACAGAATCTTCTAATGGAACTGGGTTCAAGGTGTGACTGAATTCTCTGCCAAATGTTGGTGGTGCCTTTAAATGAAACCATGCTGTAGACCATAGTTAGATTAGCATAATTCTAAATAACTAGCCAGGAGGTGTACACCATGTGTTTACACAAGCTAATCTTCTGGATATGTTTCGCAGGATTGTTTAACCTATTTGTGTGAAAATTAAAATTCAGCTTATTTTTATTCTTTACTGAAGTACATGAAAAAATGTGATCAAATCTGTAGTGTATCAACTTGGTTATGGTAGGGGGAGCTTCATGGACAAAATGCTTTTCATAACTGTTGTCCTATTAGGAGCTGCAGGGAGGCTGGCCTGGAGATGCTTATGAGTTTTTGTAAATGAGGACTCTCCGCTAGGCTTCCCCTTAACCTGGCAAGAAGGGTGTGAAGAAGCTTTGAGCATCTGTACCTTTTGGGAACAGGGTGCATTTTAGAGGGAGAGGCTGGAAATATCCCCTTAGCAGAGGGGTGATGTAAAAGGAGAGTGGGGTGAAGGAGGACTGTTGTGTTTGCCTCCTGACAGCAGCAGGAGCAGATGCTGGAACAGAGGCATAGTTATTCACTCTATTTAGAAGAGCTCAGCTTTTACTCTGCCGAACTGGCTATGGTGTCTGTTGTCTGTGTGCGTTAGTTCTGTTGAAGAGCCAGGTACAGGAAAGTTAGCAGTGGCCAATGGTCTTAGTCATACTGTGAGACTGTGATTCACTTTTCAGACTGTCTTCAGAGCTGCTTTGGAACAGTTTCTGCAACAGCATTTAAAGATAAAATTGATTAAGGCTTCTATAAAGTGTGCTGTAACAAATTTCTCTGCTTAACTGAGCAAAATCCAAGCAGGTATGCATTTTAACCAGTAAATAAATATATTGAATTTTTATATCTCCGCTGAGTCTGTCTGAAGGGCAGTCATGAGAACAGAATACTGTCACTAGGCTCTGCCTCCAGGGACCACAGTGGCATGCTTTGGAACTGTCTCCAGGCCACCCTTGCAATCAATATTTACTGTAATTACAAATGAAATGAGGGAGTCTTAAAGTGGCGGGTGCGTTTAATAATGTATTATAATAGCATAGCAATGAATTGAGAATTAATCAAAACTTTTTAAACTGGTGCTGAATTGATTTAGTGATTTGCATTTAGCTTAGTGCTGTATGTCTGTTGACAATAATTTACTTAAAAAATTGCATTGCAATTTCCTCTTAATTGCACGTGGTATGCTTCAGGGTGACAGTGAAGATATTAAAATATGAGTAACAGATGTGATGTTTGCCAGTGGAGCATCACATCCCATGTATTTTCCTTATCCTGTTATTTATTTATCTGCAGATGAAGCCTTTGCATTTTAAAAGGAGAAAATCCATTTATTCCTATGAAGTTTCTGGGTTTTTTTCCAGAGGGCTGAACAGGTCATCTTTGCCTCATAAATCAGTACGTGAAGAATAGCCGGGTATAATTGTTATGTACCGTAACGTTATTGTTACTGTAGGATTATTAAGTCTCAGTCTGGCCTTTAGAATTTTAGATGTGCAACACAGCGTTTGGGGTCTGAGCTAAGGATGCCTGGAGGTAATAAATGCTTATGCATTCATGTCAGTGGGCTCTGTAGGAAATCCTTTATAGCTATATTGTGCCATGGATTCCAGATGTGGCTAGGTAAGTTTGCTCTTGTCCTAGGTTAACTCTAGGGAAATTCTGTTTCCACAGGCACAGTTCTTATATTGACTAGGAATGATGGCATGTGCAGACCTACACGTTCTGTATTCTGACTTCTTATGTTGGTGCTGACGCCCTTGCTCTGCTTCCTCTTAACTGCTCCGTGCAGACACTGTCTCTCTTCTGTGCCATGGGACGATACAGCACCTGAAGGAAGCCAGACTTCTTGAGGTTTCCCTAAGAGCAGATACTAATTTTGGAGATCCTGTGATGGGGAGGTACTAAGCGCGCTTCCCAGCTACTTCTCTTGCAGCCCCTTATCCTTTCCCCCAAGAAGAGTGGTGTCTTGGTTAAAGACTTTGAAGAAATTGTTTCTTTAACTCATTCCTAAATCAAATTGAATTAGATTTCTTGTAAGACAAATTACATGTCTTTGCTCAGGAGTAAGTATGACAAACCTGAGATTTTGAAGGGTTTTTTTCCCCCACTTTTTTAAGTATAGGAAGGAAAAAAACCAAACCCCAACACCCCTCCCAACCAACCATTAGAAATGTATTAAAAATGCCCTTTATTTTTCTACCAGTTGCTTGTGCATTTGCTTCTTATACTCACCTGTCAGAAAGTTTTAGAGAAAAGTGTTTAATAAAACTTTGCTATGAGAGAAAATGACTTTGAAAGCATAGGAAATTTAAGACCCTTCGGTTTCAGTTTCCTCTTAGTTTTCTCCATAGGTCTATTGAGAATGAAAATGTCCTCTAAGCCATATATCTAATCTTGTTGTGATGTAATAATATCCTTTAAAGTCCTTTTCTTATTCTAATGTACCAGTCATCTTTACTGCTTCTGCTGATTCTTAGAACTGCAGGCCAATATATTCCGTCGGTTAGAAGCTGGTGTTCTTATGTTGTGACAAGTAATCTCAATCTGTCATAGACCAACTTCGTGGTCCATGCAACTTCTCGTTAAGAACACATATTTTAAATATTTTTAATAGCTTGATTTAGCCATTCCTGTGAGTACCTATAGAGGCAGAATGTAGCTTTCTGAACAGCTTTTTCACAAAGAAATGCTGCAAAGTATTGTGCTATCTTTTGTTAATCATTCTGTTTAATACCTGTTAATTTCTAAGACATCATCCTAGTTTCCTGATTTATTTCCTTCCAAGTCTTACTGCTCAAATTATCATAACATAAGCAATTTCTTTACGAAAACTTAATGCTCCCTTATGACTCTGCACAATATATATGGCATGAAATAAGGGTAGACTGAATATATACCAGCAGGTACTAGAAAAATAGCTTTATGCAGTAGCTGTTTGGGAAACTTTCACCAAAAAGACAGTTGCTACTCCTGCAAACTGAAAATAACTGGGTGCTACTTTTTCATTGAAGTGGTCTTCCACATAAACCTGCCTGAGGTGGATGGGGCACTCTATGCTGACTGTAATATCCTGGCTCAGATTAGTCTAGTGTAATCACAGATTAATTATTGGGGACCCTTTCCCACCTGTTGAAGATGAAATTAACGTGATAGTTGCCAGCGTTGAGCAGATGTATAGGATGATAGGAGTTACTTCCAGTCCTGGTCTTTTGTGAGTGTTAGGGCAGCTCAGGCTTGGTGCCTGGATACCCATAGTTGCTGGTGCAAAACTAGGTATGGTCTGGAAAGCACAATGTATCTATTGGATCATGCTGACCAACCTCATTGTGTTTGATGGGATGCATCACAGGTAATAGGACAGGCTGATGTTTAATATCAGCTTTATCTACCTGCGTAGCCTTTGCCTACCTTATGTACCCTAAGGCTGATGTAGTTGTGCAGAAAGATGGAAAGCTGTGATTTGTTACCAGTAGATTTTTGTGAGGCAGTGTTTAGACGATTAAAATAGAACCTAAACTCTTTGGTTTATACTCTATATAAGAGTATAAACTCTCAGGGGAGGCTGTGGGGTCTCCATCCTTGGAGATATTCAAAAGCTGTCTGGACATGGCCCTGGTCAGCCAGCTGTAGGTGGTCCTGCTTGAGCAGGTAGGCTGCACCAGGTGACCTCCAGAGTCCCCTTCCAACCTCAGCCCTTCTCTGATTCTGTGATATCTTTGCCAGTGTAGTTGCCCCTTAAGTAGAAGGGGTAAAGTTGCTATACCAATAAGGCACTCTTAACGTAGACATGACCTGTAGTAACTTTGCTCATGGTGTGCTATACTGTACCTTTTCTGTCTGTATTGCATTGCAGTAGCTGCTTTCTCTCGGCAAGGATTTAGGCACAGAGCAAGGATACTGTATGGAAAGTTGCATTTTGGTTGTCTGTACATTCACTGAGCTGAGATTTAACAGAGCTTCTTGTACTGACAGTGTAGAATATTTGTGACCACTGAGATCCAAGACATCTTAAAAAAAATAAAAATATAAAGGTGCCTACAGGTGAGAAACCTTGAGGAATTCTTATTCTGTGTGCGTTTATTGTACTTTTGATGGTGGAAAAAGTATTTTCTGATTTTTTTTTTTTTCTTCTTTTCAGCTCTGTGGCAAGTGTAATCCATTAATGTGAAAACCGGTAGCTTTTGTTTATAGCTGATAATACTGTTCTAAAAACAAGCTTGCTAGCTTCTGTCAAAATAAAACAGAAATATCTGTTTAGTAGTTTTCATTTTGACAAATCAACAAATTTTGACTTAAGTGCTTTTCAGCTCTATCCTCCTGCATAGGATAAACTTCAGTGGCTAAGCCTTGCCAGAATGAACTGTTGCTCCTTCTTGCCTTTTGTAGTGTCCTTGAGGTCCTAAGTAAAGTTGGTTCTAAACAGACCAGCTTTTTTTGGAAATGAACAATGAAAATAAAAACGTATAGATAGTAGTTAGGGTGGGACCTTAAAATAGAGTTTATTGTAGAAGCAAACTGTCCTTGACAGTCCAGCTGCTTTTCTCATAAAACCTTCTGCAGACTTCTCTGGGTGTGGGGGATGAATGAGTTGTGAACGTTTCATGTTTGTGTCCTTGATGCCTGGCTGGGTGTAATGCTGTCTGGAAGAATAATGAGAGGGGCCACAATGCTTCCTCCCCACCCCTCTTCATCCTGCCAGCGTTGGGGCTAGCCACATCTGCAAACTGTATCCAACTGGTAAATGACTCTAGGGCAGATGGCAAGGAGGTGCAAGGAAGGGACCTAACTGCAGTCATTTCCCAGGTGCTTCTTCCTTGATTGCAATGCCTATCGCTCTGTTTCTGTAATCAGTCTGGTCTGTGCTGCATAAAACGTTCACGTGTCTGTTGTTTTACGGACTGGTCTGTTAAGTGCAATCTCGTGTCATGATAAGCATGGAGCTTGGCGCCGAGCAAAGGACTTGTGTAGCCGTTCAAAAGCATCGTGTGACTGTGCAATATACACAGAGACAGGAGAAAAGCATATTTTGTCGTCTTTTAGGACATCCAGGAATTGTCTAGCTGGCTTTAAAGAAAAAGGTTTTCTAATGTTCAGTTCAAATTACTGTGGATTTCTGGGTTTCATAGATAAGTTTTTTTTGTTGTTTGTTTGGTTGTTTTTTTTTAACTCATCAGAAGTGAAACTGAACTCTCAGTTGCATCATGCACTTCAATACTAATGTGTATAGCACTTGTATGCACATATCACAGAACTAAGACACCTAAATTAACTGTTTAAACCTGATTTGGGAGAGGTCTTGGTTATGAAATACCGTGCTAACCACCTGGTCAATTCACTCTCTTTGTAAATCAAGAACCAACACTGGTTGTTGTCTTCTAGAATACAATCAGTGTGGGTGTTTTTCTTCATACTTGCTTAACTATTTACTTACACATTCTTACCATACAAAGAAAAAAGCAAAAACTTAAGTCATCGTTGTGCAGCTGGGTAGTCAAAATAGGACTTTATTTAGACATCTTCTATTGCATTTTTTTATAAAAGAAAAGCACATTGAGATGTATAAAGTCATTTTTCAGGGAAAAGGGAAAAAAAGTTTCCAACCCCCCAAGTCCTTTTATATGAATGTCATTTTCATTGACTCTCTTGTAACACCATGTGTCAAAAATTGCTCTTTAACACAGAAGTAATCTTATTTTGTAGCTTTCAAGGGAAAAACTATTTGTAATAGTGAAATATTAAAAAACATAAGAAGCATAGGAGTTGGGAATGGGAATTTGACAGTATAACAGTGTACTGAGGTAATATTTTGTTGATGAAAGGAATAAAGAAATACTTGACTGCATGTGGCTGATTAACAAGATGAATCTGGCATATCTAGAAGTGTGTGCATGGAGCAGAAAGATTTTGAGGTTTTACTCTTTTTGTTTGTGTTTCATAGCAAAGGTATTTTAACTCCCCAAATACGCAACATATGTCAAAATTAGAATTAATTCATATTATGTTCAAAGCAGTAATTTGTACTTTCTTCCTGACTTTATAGGGATAAAAAGTAGAAAAGGTTGAGCTCAAGACTTCTGTGAAGCACGTTAGCGAAACAGATGAAAAGATTGATAATTCAGAAATAATGGAAATGATCCTCCTGCTATAAAGGCTTAGCATTTTCTTCTGCATGCTTATTTATTATTCACTGTTAATCATTAACTTACACTTTGAAAGCACAGGCAGACTTTTATCTTGAGGGTTTGTGAATCAAGGAATACGAATATAGCTTTTTCCAAATATTAAAAAATAAATAGAAAGAATTAAGGCAAATGTTCAGGGAGGAGCTGAGTAATCAAATTTGGCTTCAGTTGTGTTACTACTGTCTCAGGACCTGTGGCATAGCTCCTTTATGTAACAAATTATTCTGTCTAATCTGTTTAATTTTTATGTCTTCTCTAATCATAATATTTGAGCACTAGTGAATAAGCACTTGTTAATAAAATCAGAAGAGTTGTAAAGATGGTTCTCAGTAATATTTTTAGTAATAGTTCAGTAATAGTGAGTCATGCTGAGGTGCCAAACACTAGTTCTGTAGGTACGAAGTGTTGGGTAGGACCGCGCTGTAGCGGGTAGGTGTCACTGACATGCACACAGATGTTCCCAGGCTGGTTTTCATATATCTATTTCAGGGGCTGATAGGTTAGAAACACTGGTGGCTTGAGCTTCACCCCTAGTTTACATTTGTAAGGTCATGATCAGGTTCCTCTGCCCTGCTATTGATACTAATGGTAACCAACATACAGCTGAACTGGTATGTCTGCAGCATAGATGAACTCTGAAAACAAAATTCAGTGAAACGCTGCCCAAATCAAGTTGACCAGGGGTTTCCACTGGAAAATGGTTTGCAGCAGTATATGAGAAGGAGAAAGGAGCATTTTTTTCCGGACCTGTTTACGAGAAGTTCCACAATAACTGTAGCCACAGAACTGCGTGGGCATTTCCTTGTGTAAACAAGCCCTGCCCTCTGGAGAGGATAAGTGTGCAGCCTTTTGCTACCTTACTGAGACTTTGGCCGTAGCAAGCTGCCGATAAGGAACTCAGTCCCACATCTTACATTTACCTTGTGAATTTCAAGTCCTTTACAGCTTAATTTATGGGTATTTAGGGAATGAGGAATGGCAGCATTTGGTTGATAATTCAAACTGAAGTGATTTCTCTACTGCTTGTTATTTGTATATGTTTACATAAAGAGACCAGAAAGGTGATGTTGAGAGGAGCTTGGAATAACCTTACTATACCCAGGGTCATAGGTGGTGAAGGTGCAAATGAGATTAGGAGGACTGAGGCAATGGTTAAAAGAATTCACTTTAAAAAAAAAAAAAAAAAATCGAAGGAGCTTGTTTTATTGAATGGGGTTAAACTTTTGGGTTCCCAGCTGGTGACGTTTTGGGTCTAAACTAGTGTTCTGTTTCACTAAACATAAATGTTTATTCTTTTCCTGGTGCGCAGAATACTTGTGTGCCCACTCTGTGGTTCATGGGAAAGTTCCTTGACCAGAAACTTGTAGTTTGCCCAATACTTATCTGTAGAAACAAGAACATCTTTCAACATTACTCATGTTGAAGAACTTTAATGAGAAAAGTAGTAAAATATTTCTGAAAAACTTTTATTTGAAGTCTCGTGAAATTTTCGGTATGAAAAAATCCGCCATAGACTTGGCACACACAGACACGAATATTTTAAGTTTCTGTTTTGATTCTATTTAATGCATATTTCCCAACTGCCAAAGTATTTCTTGCTTTCCAGTTTCCTCTAAGGGCATGAGTATTCTTTTAATCAGGAGCTGGCTGCTCATGTCATTCCCTAAAACACTTGCCTAGCTGCTTCCTAACTCAGGATCGATAACTTCACAGATAATTAAACTAACCACCTCCTAAAGATAGGTGTCATCTTCTATATACTTTACACTCCCACCCTCCCACTCATCCTTTCTGACAGCCTCTGCTTTTGCTAATCTGCTGACTTGAATACTAATATATCAGTGCCAGAATGCCTGGCCTTAGCCAGTGAACGATCCTGTGCAAAGAGCTGCACTGCAGGCATTGTAACTTCATAGCTTGAAATGCAGGGACGTATTTATTTATCCTAAATATAACTAACAGCAATAGAAATGCATTTTTAAAAAATTACACTTAATTATCAGCCCAGCTGTCATTGTTATGATAGTTTGCTTGAAATTATTGTTTCAAAAGTCCTGAAATATTTTTGAGACTTTAAAACTAGCATACACTGATATTTTTTTACCTTTAGATACGATATTGAACTTGTGATTTATATTAAAGCACAACAAGGTGACTGCCACAAATGCATAACCTTGAACAGCTAAACTGATCTGAAATTTATAATTCTTCCTATGAAACATGACACTGTTCTGCAGCAAAAGACATTAAGCTGGTGCAAAAGATGCAGTCTTCACTTAGAAAAAATGCGCATTCATGGTTTAATGTTTTTGATAAAATTCAGCACAGTTAGTGTACTTGTTAAATATACTTATAGTTCTTCCTGAATTGTGTTTTCAGCTTCCCTGGAATAAGTAATATTTTATGTATAGATACTTCCAGTGGAAGATAAAGCAGATGTATTCCTTCTTAAAGCAATTTCTGTGTTTTGTGGTTTTTTACTTCACAAAGCTTAACTTTATTGTCTCATGTTGCCTCAAACAAATGTACTATACAGGTCCAGACTTTCTCTGTTAAAGATTTAGAGATGTTAAGAACAGGGATTAGACAAATCTGTAAAGAGGTCATCTATAAAATGCAGATTATAGGCCTTTTGGTTATGTTTTGAAAGAGTATGCATAGTAACACTTATATTTGTAAAATGTTAGGAAAGACCTTTTGCCAGATCAAAGAAAGTTTCATGTGCAAAACCCAGTGATACAAAATTGGTGGTGGTGGTGAAATATTTTTATGCTTCAGTGTGAAAACTCTCTGCTTTCAGTCAGTGATTGCTAATCAGTGACATTTCATTTTTGTATAACTTGCTGTGATGCCTAAGATTTCTGGGGAAAAAAAATTGCATAAGGTTGAGTTTATTATTAAAAGGCATTTATATACTTATAATTTTGTATCCTTACCTAGAGAAGACTGCTCCTTCTAAAGTGCCCTGAAATATAGTAGGCTTTTATCCGTGAATCTACAAAGTTTGTTTAGTGTTTGTTAAAAAAAAATAAAATAAAATAAAAAAATCCTACTTGGTTTGTCTGTAAAAACACTTTTAAACCAAATCAGAATGGCTAATATATGGGCCATGTTAAAAGATCTAGTGGCTCTTGAGTTGTTGTCTTAGTACTTTGAAGAAAAAATGACCGATGAGACTGAGTATAAATTAACAAGGAATTATGATTTAGAAAATAGTAGGAACATATTTTTGATAAGGTCAGTATATGTCTTGATATGTGTAGACAAGTTAGTGGTTTTTTTATACAGCTGTCCCAAAAAACCATTCAGGAATGCATCATTGAATGAACAGGAAAATATGTTTAAAATGTTTATTAACTGTGCATTCCCATTTGTCTACTGCATCTTTTTTAGTAGTGGAAACCTTTTTAATATTGCAGAATAATGAAAGTGATACAAAACTAATTTGTATAAATTTCCCTATGAATACGTATTAGAACATTGAAATGTAATGTGAATATTTTTATGTGATAGTAGTATGGTTGTGGCAAACTTTTTCTATTTTGCTCAATTAAATTTAAATCCTAATGCAGACATTTGGACCTAAGCTTGTGGCAGGATGTGGGGGAGTGGGTTGCAGGGGAAAGGGAATCAGTTTTCTCTGTAGCAGCTGCCCTGGTTTGCTCATCCCTAATTTATTTTCTGCCCTTTCAGCTTCCCAGAAAACCACATTTTAGTAAAACATTAGTTAACATGTAACTTTTTAGACACCTTCTTGCTTAAAGTACTATACTGTTAGCACTATCCTAATGGACTTAATTGAAACAATTGAAATATTTTAAATTAGTACTTAAATTAAATTTAATTAATTAATAAAAACCTGCCAGCACTTGCATTACACTTTTAAGTAATATGCAATAAAATATTCTTAGGATTCTCAATATCATGTATATTAAAGGAAAACAATATATTAAATAAAAACAATAACTTAAAAATCTTTCTTGTATGTTGTATTGATAAAATTAATACATATCTACAGAGTGCCTGTGTTATAACCCTGCCATTAATCTACCAATACTCACTTGTGGCAAATGATGTGCAGACCAGGAGTTTTTTCCTGAGACCACTGTGTTTCAGCATGGTAGTGTAAGCATGTTGTTATGGGGGAAGGTATTTGGTCAGAGCAGGGATTCCCAAGCTTGTCTCAGGTAGGCTTGGCTCTCTCTTCTGACACCCCTCCAAAACAGCTGCTGCTGTCTTCTGATCCACCTTCTCCCATCTTGCCTGACTTAGTGGGCTGGCGTCCCTTCCCTTGTCTATACCCTTGCTGCCGTGCAACATGCACCCTGAAATAATTTGCTCATCAGAGTTTATTTGCATAGTGGTCCACTTCATTCTTCATCTTGTATTTAAATTTGAAGCAGCTTTATTCTGAAAACCCCAGCATACTGGTATGACCAGCAGTAGCAGTTACAGCAACTGAGTCCAACTGAAAGCAACCCTAGGGCTAGAACAGAATTACTACACTTGATGAATCAAGAAATGGAGGGGAAAAACATGATTGGCAGTATCTTCCCCCCCCCCCATTTTTCCTCGCCCCTTATTTTTTGACTTTACTTAAGCCAGTGATTTTCCTATAGACTTCTGTAACAGCATATACTTTAGGATTAAGCATTTAAATAGTAAAATTAATTGCAATCTAATATGAGCTGCCTAGCTCACCCTTTTCTAGTTTGTAGGCCATATGCAGGAGTTTGGCTTCTAGGAGCCCTCTAGGAGTTGCTTACTAGTTTGGTTGGGGATCCTTTTGGGACAGCTGATTCATAAGAGGGCATGGTTGCCTGTAACAGAAATGGAGGGAGTCTTTTATTGACATCAAAGCCTTATTTCCTTTGAAATTGATAGTAATTATCATACTGGATGCTGAATATTGATAGTGGTAGGGTATCAGCTCTTAGAATGCAAAAGGCAGGGGAAGAAGGGGAAAATACTGCTGTTTGATTAAAAAAACAACAAACAAACAAATAAACAAAACCCCAAAACCAAAACAAACAAAAAAATCAAAACCAACCAAAACCCAACTATTTTTAGTTTTTTAAAATATTCTTCTGAAAATATGGAAGGCAGGCTGCAAACAAAGGGCCTATTTGTTTGAGATCTAATGAGTTTAGAGTAGTTGCAGATGTTATATGTGACCTTGAGTCTCTGACTTAGTTTTGCACTTATAGCCACACTATTCCTACAAAGAACAAGGGATTTTTTTTTTTGTGTGTAACATTTGGATTTGTCCTTTAAAAGCCAGCACCATTTGCAGCATCATTTGCCAAAACTCTGAGAGCTTAAATCAACACAGAAACCTGAAATTATGTTCTCATGTGATAATTTGACACTGCACCTGTGTGTCTGCCTTTGCACTAAATGTGGATGATGAAACACCAGGGTGTACAGCAACATTTGAGAGTGTTATAGTGTGCCTTCAGCGTTGGTTTTGGTTGGTCAAAGGGTATTTCCCATGGATGTGTGGTGAGTTGACCTTGGCTGGCTGCCAGATGCCCACCCTGCCAGATGCCCACCCAGCCGCTCTCTCCTGCCCTGCCAGGGTCCTTCCTTGGGCTACCCGGGAGTATCTGCCAGGGCACTTGGAGCACCTCTTCCCCTCCTCCTGCTCTCCTGCTCTCGGGGCTTGTGGGGCTGTTTCTCACCCCCTTTCCCTTCCTCCCTTCCTCTCCCAGAAGGACTAGTTTTCCACTGGGTTAGTCCCTGATCTGACTGACCTCAGGGCTTTGAGAGTGATGGTGCCTGCGCAGGCTGTGGGGCTTGCCTCCCAAGGGCATTTGTCCCTCTATCTCCGCATGTAAGGTGACTGTTCTCCCTTTAGGAAATTTTACACCTGGAGGATCTTTGTGGATGAGTTTTGATTCTTGTTCTACCTGCATTGCTAGAGTCAGCAGCGATTTTTGTAGAGTGTTCATCTTGCATGGTGGTGCTGAGCTGCCTCTGAAGGCACTGCGTGCATTTGTTGAATGTTTCTCCACTAAATTCTAGATTCTGAATTTCTAAATATGCCTTCTGGAAGACCAGAAGACTTCACAAACTGTAGTTAAAAGGGTTGATCCTGTTTTTCTTGCAGAGATAATGCTGGGTTAGGACTTTAAAGAATGCTTGTCACTATCAGGCTGTGTGCTTGCATAGATGTAATCTTTTGCTTGCATGTGTTTGGCCTGAAAGCCTATCCCTGTTGTCATTACACTGTGTTACTCTGTTATAAGCATATAATTATTTTAGAACTGAATATAAGGTTCACATTGCATTTTAATCAAGGGGACATGCAAATATTTCCTTGTGGTTGCAGTGTGAATTATGCACAGGCACCCATAGAGATGCTTTTCTTCTTTCTACATCCATTAATCCAGATTGCTATTAACATGAACAGAAACTCAGTTGAGATCTGCTTTGGAGGGGGTTCAGTTTTGGAAAGAGAGCACAATGCTGCAGCGGCAATGCTTTTCTTGCTTTGCCCACTGGCCAGATTGTTTTTATCTTTCATCACTGGATCAAGGTGTCAGGGCCATAAAAATTACCTAGAGTAAGAGTTGCTAATCTTATTTCATATGAAATGATATATGGGTGTTGGAATTGTGGAGTAGTTCTGGTGATACAGACCTTTGAAAACGATTTGGTTTTAATGTACTTAAAGAATGCTGTATGTTTAAATGGTTAGACTCTAGTTACTAAAGAGAAAAAAATGGAAAAATAGTTCTTTTTTTTAAAAAAAACCAGTATTTGCAGTGTGATGGATTTTTTTATGACAACACTTTTGAGGCCAAGATTGTGATTTATTTGAAGTTTATTGGTCAGTGTGAAAATTTACTGCGAAAGCCGTTTGTGTTTGTTAAGTTAATTTTTCAGGGGTATGAAGCTCAAACTTTGCAAGTTTAAATATTTAGTGTTAAGGCTGCAAGCTAATGCATCTCCTATGAAGAATGTTATAACTCAAATTAGAAGCACAGTGAATTATTCCAGCATTCATATGGGTAATTTTTATTCTAGTTATGTGATTAATCAGTGCTCGTTATGTTCCAGTGAACTGCAGGATGTTAAAATGAAGACAAAATATTTTATGTTTATTGATTTAAGTCTATTATTTAAATATATTGGATTAATTGAAGTAAGAAATTACTTGGATATCCTGCAAGCATAATAATTTAGTTGATTGCATTGTTTTGATCGGTTAGTCTTCAGAGTATGTTTGTATGTTCGTTAAATTGTTAATGACTTGTTCAGATGTCTGTATGCTTTGACATTCTTTGGAGTAATGAAATTGCTGCATATTGAAGTGGAAAAACAAAGGTCTTCCAAAGCCTGTCAAATGCAAATGCAAAGTTAGAAACTGGAGTCGCTTAATGATTTTTGCACACACAGGCTGATGAGGAGTTTTGTCAAACATTTAAAAATTTAAGGACACTGGCAGATGATTACTTAAAAATAATTTTGAAAATCCTTCTGTGACTGTAGAGCTCAGCCTCTGACTGGAAGTGCAAGGTGCTACAGTCACTTGAAGTGATAATATAACAACTTAGCTTCATTTCACCAATTCTGAGCATGCGTGCTCAACAAAATCCTAGTACTATAAAAGTGGAAAAATCAGTTTCAGGGTGCCTGTTGATCTCTGTAAAGCTTTTGGTTTATTTGTTTTACCATACCTTTGTGTTTTGGTTAGATTTTGTGATTTTGTATTCAAATAACTCTTTCCACCCAGATCTGTGTGGTGGTTTTTTGTTTTTTTTTTTTTTTTTTTTTTTNTGTGTCCATTGTTTTCTTGGCTTACCTTTTTTTTTGTGTGTGAGATGTTTTTCACCAAAAAGTTTATGCTGTAGCTCAGAGTGTCAGTTTTGTGGCTGTGAAAATCTGGATAAATATATAAATATAATCATTGTGAGGATAAAAATTGTAATGCAACTACGATGACTTCATTTAGAGTTAATTGATCTGGGGGTGGATTGACACAAGTCTGAACATGAGCCAGCTGTGTGCCCTGACAATGCTGAAGGCTAACAGTGTCCTGGGTTATGTCAATGGGAGTCCAGCCAGTAGGTGGAGGGAAGTGATTATTCCCCATTTTTCAGCACTTGTTAGACCACGTGTGGAATACTGTGTCTGGTTTTTGCTCTCCTAGTACAGGAGGAGTGTTGATAAACTTGAGTGAATCCAGTGGACAGCCAACAAGACAGTCAGGGGACTGGAGCATGTAAGGGAGAGAAGAGGTGGAGATAGCTGGGCTTGTTCAGCCTGCAGAAGAGGTGGCATGAGGAGGCCTACTAGCAGTGCATGGTGGAAGAATGAGAGATAAGTTCTAAATTGAAACATGGAGTTTCCAATTCCAAAGGGGAAAAAAAATCACTGTGAAAAGCACTGGAACTGTTTGCCCAGAGAGACTGTGAAATCTCCATTCTTGGAGACTGTCAAGAGCATGCTGGATGAAGCCCTGAGCAGCCTGTTTTCCCTGCTTTGAGCAGAACATTGAATTAGGGGCCTCCTGAGGTCCCTTCCAGCCTGAAGGATACTGTGATGATATGAAATGCTGTGATGAGTGCAATACAGGACACGCTATAGCTACTGTGCAGGGGCTGTAAACTGCTGTTGTTGAGGTTTTACAGTATGCGAATGTTGTAGAAATCTGAAGGAAATATTCATATTCCGAATATATGTAGGAAAGATTCATATTCCAAATATATTTTGCATATAATATTTAGCTATTTATAAAGGAGCTTTATCTGATTACCTCAAGGTTTTATAGAAACTACCTACAAATTCCACTTCAACGTGAAGTATCTCCTAACTTCGGTTCTCTAAGGCAAGGAATGTATTTTCCTTTAAATGTCATACATGTGCACATTTGAATTATTTTGGTTTATTTTCATTTGTGTCCTTCCTATGTTTCTGGTATGTTTCCACTTCTGCTAATTAACCATCTTCCATCTTCAAAGAAAGTAGTTCCCTGTGTGCCTGACTGCTTCTAATAATGGGCTCCTTCACTTTTTTCCTCCTGCTTGACTTAAGATAGATGGTGGGGTTTTTTCCACTGAAATACTTTTTCCACTCAAGTATTTTTGTATGTCTTGATAGATTGGTTGTTAAAACTCTTTGCTGTCATACCAGTGACTTCATGGGCCAAATCTTTCAGAATTCTTGGGTGAAAGCTATCATGTTTCTTCAGTTAAAGCTACTTTTGCCCTTAAAGATTTGCTTCCTCTGAGGACAGTCTTATTTCCAGGTCTGTACTCTGATATCAGTCATGTTTTTTGCCACCTGTTTGATGTAATTCTTTTTGTCTGGTAATAAGAAAAAGGAATAGCTTCAAATTTAGGGTCACATCCAGATTAATCAGTATTGTATGTATATTTCACTGTTCCCCTTCTATTTACATGGCTAAAAGAGAGGAGGAGGAAGAAAACCCTGTATGCTTGTTTCGCTACAGATGCTTATGACATGTAGTAATAGGATCCCTGCAGAATAGGAGGTAGTGGGTGTTGAGGAGCAACTGCAACAGGAGGAGGACAATGCTGGAAAAGAATAGGAGTGGAAAGGACATGGACTGATTGGACCGAGCCCAGAGGAGGGCCACGAAGATGACCAGAGGGTTGGAGCGCCTCTCCTATGAAGAACGGCTGAGAGAGTTGGGGTGTTCAACCTGGAGAAGAGAAGGCTCCAGGGAGACCTTATAGCAGGCTTCCAGTACCTGAAGGGGGCCTACAAGAAAGCCAGAGAGGGACTTTTTACAAGGGCATGTAGTGACAGAACAAGGGGTAACATCTTTAAACCGAAAGAGAGTAGATTTGGATTAAAGGAAGAAATTCTTCACTCTGAGGGTGGTGAGGCACTGGAACAGGTTGCCCAGAGAAGTTGTGGATGCCCCATCCCTGGAAGTGTTCAAGGCCAGGTTGGATGGAGCTTTGAGCAACCTGCTCGAGTGGAAGGTGTCCCTGCCCACGGCAGGGGAGTTGGAACTAGATGATCTTAAAGGTCCATTCCAACCCAAACCATTCTATGATTCTGTGAAAGGGAGATGAATTGTTTAGAAGTGGAAAGGAGTAAACCGCTGTTTGACGCCTGGTGTTGGTGGCTTGAAAGCTTGAGTTACATGTCCACAGGAGTTATGCACCCTTAGTCTGGGCCTCATTGAGAATCAGTGGGACAGATTTATCATCATTTAGCAGAACAGATGTTGAAGCTCAGTTCTGGAAGCAGTACCATATAGCCTTCTTCAGGAGAATTGAGGAGAAGAGTTTAAAAAGCCAAAAGTATCCCCTAAAACAGCTGTGTGCTTTGCTGTATGATTATATTGTTGTCGCTGTGGTGCTATTTATTCAGTCCTCCTTTTTTTGTGTATCTTGCTTTTTGTCTTAGGTCCAAGTTACTGTCTTCAGTTTTGGTCAGGGTTTGTGTATTGGAACCATATAACATACTTTCTAGATGCCTGAACAATAATTAATAATGGGAATATTATTATTGCTGTGACTTATTAAATGTTTGCTGCATTTCAGGCCTTTGCTGACATTTCAGGGTTGTCAAAGTGCAAGTATGTTATGCTGCTAGTGTGGGTGCACTAGTATGAATCTGTTGGCGATTGTTTTCAAGCTCTTTCCTGCAGCATTCATATTTCCACCTTGTATCTTCTAAAATCCTTGTTAAAGAAGAGAAATTTTAGGTGAGGAATACATATGAGTCTCTTGTTCTGAAATACTAGAAGTTACTAAGTAGTTTCATATGGTACCAAGACTTTTTTTTATACATTTGAGGTTTGAAGCATTTCCTTGCTCTTCTAGCACAGAGGATTCATTANACACTGAGGGTTGATTGAATAGTTGATGAAATCAGAAGACGAATTTTTAAATAGGAAGAGAATTTTAAAAAAACCTTCATTAAGTTGGGCAAGCACTCCTTTGACTAAAGCTGCTTGCCTTAGCACATAGAAGTAAATGCCTAGAAGTTTGGCCTTATTTCAAGTGTGGGGACCAAAAAGGCCTTACAGACCAAAAAGACCAAAAAGTTCATGCTGTTTGCCCGAATGCTTCCCCTCAGAAACAGGTGTGTGTGGCTAGGTGATTAGTTATGGATGTGGTATGAACATACTTTCTTGAAAATGCTGGATTAGACAGTGACATAGTGATGTCTCAAACAATGTTTACTTAAAAAAACTCCTTAACACCCAAACCCCCAAAACACTAAAGAGAAATGAGGTATTGATAGTCAGAAATGAACAAACACACCACCTGTTGCTCTGCACTAAATCAGTAATCTTATTGGATAAGATAAAATAAAGTAGTTTTCGAGTGGGATTTTCAGTTTACTCTGGAAAAGTTGGGGGGTGCATGTGTTGGAATTTGTTGTTGTTGCTGTGGTTTATTTAGAGGTGGTATTCTGTATTTTTGTTTTGTTTACTGTAGTAATTTCAGGTACATGTATAAGATCTACGTTGCTTTTGTATTCATGGATCTCTCTCAAAAGTGAGTTTGAGAGATCCCAGTATGTGTAATGAAGGTGAAATATTTTTTTTAAGTGATCATTACAAATCTTGTTTTTCAAAATGCTAAGCATTACTGCTGGGATGCCTAACATTAAAAGTAAATAAAGACCACCTTCTGTTTTTTTATGTGAAATCCCCGTTTAAATATCAAAAGACTTAATTATGAGGACACAACTTCATTGCGAGTTGTGGAAGGGAGGCCCATGACTGGGCTGGGTTCCTCATCTTTTTTTATTTCCCTTTCAGCCATTTGTTAAGGCCAGTTCAGTTATCAGATAGAAGCAGCTAATTCTGGCTTTTGTCCAAATAAGTAGAGCCAAAATGAACGTGTTTCATGAAAGGAAGAAGAGAAAATTGAGTATTCAGCTTGTAAGGCCAGTTGTGGATACACTCCAGAGAGTTTAGTTTGTTTAGCTCACTGAAGAAGAGCCCCAAAACAGGGAATTTCAGTTGGATTGTATTGTAAGGAATGTAGAATTTATGGTAGAGAATTCAGTGATTTATATGGACTGTGAGATGCGTTCCAATTCCTCAGAGAGAGAAAGACCAAAACAGAAGCATTCTAAACACTGAAAAAACCCACATGACTTTAGGCTGCCAGGGTGGTAATGGTTTGTCACACTGAGGTTTCTGAATAAAATAAAGCTGTTAATAAATGACATGCGTGGTAATGCAGTGTAGTGTTCTAGTTACACATTTGCATCTTTCTGTCTCTGTCGTAGATTAGAGGGGACTGTTGAACATTAGTGGTAACAAGATGCACCTTGTATGTGTGCTAATGGATTATAACTTATTATAGGTGCAATTTGTTACCTGTCTCTCAGTGGATTCGGAAAGTGGTGCATAAGGAAAAGATCGTTCAGCGCCAGTAGCCAAGCTTTGCTAATTAACGCATCTTCAAGTGCCAGCCCTCTTTTGTCCACTGAGAGAGAATGTAAATTATACTTACTTTCTCCCTCAATCTTTTGGGCTTCTTACAAAACATATCCCTGACTGGAAGGTAGAGACTGCAGATTTGTAGTTTTCAATTTTCATGATTAATTGAAGAATGTGCATGGTTTATTCAAAAGCAGGGAAGCTGCCAAAAAGGATCTAATTGGTTAAATAAATAACCCTAAGCTTTTATTGCTCGGAGTGTTTTTTATTTAATTATTAATACTATAGCACCCTCCAAATCAGCAAATGACTGATTTGCCCAAGGCTATTAATATTTTTCCAATCAGTGGTAAATTGCAGTAACTTCTTTTGCTAACTTGTAGCTCACATTATCGGTTCACTTGGTAAAATGGTGTTGATTGTAAGAAAGCACTGAAAAATAGCATCCAAATTTCAGCTGGTTTTAGTTTTTGTTTTGCTCCTGCAAAGAAGAAATATTTCCTTCTGTTCAGAAGAGTGATTATGAAGAACATTTCTGGATAAGGAAGACAAAAAGAAGGAAATATTTTTCTGAGAACTGTTTGACATAGGTGGGATTCAAAAGCAGATAAGCGTAATGAATTTATTTAGAACCTTTGCTGTGTAAAAAGGTGGAGGAATTGGAGCACTATATGATTTCATGGTGGCAAGTAGTATTCCCATATCTGAACAGAGGTGTGCATAAAGAAGTGCTGCAGCGTAGCGTGGAATGGTTCTGAGCAAGTGCCCAGGAAAAAAATGGTGAAATGGGCTCTGACCTGTGTGAGTCTTAAAAATTAGGTTTGAATCCTGTTTCCTTATATCTGTTTAGTTCTGGGAAAGACAGTAAACCATCTTTGACTGCTTTCTTGTACAGGAGTAAGATAGGTAACCATCTAGTTAACTAAATCAAAGGGTGATTGTGAATGCTTATGAACACATAGGTATATTTCTGAGAACTAATTAAATAAAAATGCTTTTAAAACCAGAAAAATGTTTGATGTTACTGAATATTAGTGAATGATATTACCGCATCTGTATTCAAACTAATATTGTTATGAGCTTTTTGATTCAAATGTTAGCTTTTGTCCAGCATGTGAGGTATAAATCAGGCGGCTGTGAGATGTACTTCCTTTCTTCTTTTATCAGATGTTTGAAAATTTTTTTTTCCTTTGAAATTTTTCCAAGTGGGCTATGCTGCAGCAAATAACTGAGTCCCTTTCCCTGGGGCTATTTGAGGTGGTGGATGAGCAGTCAGTAGAAGATGGATAAATGCAGTAGGAGGAGGGAATAAAAAGGCCGGGGACTTTTCATGGTGGAGAGGAACAGACTGTGCGGGGGGGAGGAGAGCTGATTGCATTTTAGAAAATCACAGTATGGGAAGTGGGGAACTGTTTTTCATTAATTCCCGCAATACAAGAACTGAGAGATACTTGAAACTTTATGGAGCTCCAGATGGCAGTGAACTCCTGGCACTTGCTGATGCAGGAGATATTGGAGACAGAACGTCAGGAGGGATCAAAAAGGGGTTTGTCAAATTCATGGACAACAGGTCCATCAATAGATACTAAAAATACTGTTCTCCAACATCTCTAATTCAAGTGCTTTGGATGCTGGAGGAATAGGAAGGAATAGGCTATAGATATTGGCCGGGCCTGTGGTATTCCTGAGATGCATCTCTTGCTGCTCTGTTGGAGACGCAGCACTGGGCTAGATGGACCATTGGCTTGAACCTGTGGGGCATTCACTAACTTCTTAGAGATAACAGTATTGACATGTGGAACATTTTTAGCATTTAAAGATTTAAGAATTTGACTAAATCCCTCTTCCTTAAGCCATCAGTGCAAAGGGAATATGAAATTCCCTCCATTGCTGTCGATCGAAATTTTTTTATACCACCAATAGCTCCAAACATGAATTTGGGATTATCTTTGAGGGGAAAGGAGGTAACAGTGCTTCTGCATTCTGGTAGTCTTTTAGCCTCCAGAGCAACCTCTTGGGATGATTGAAAAAGTGGATATATCATAGAACAGCCTTGAGGATGTGCAGCCAGAAGATACTCAAAGGCTAAGGGGGCAGGGTGTGTGTGTGTGTAGTGAGGAGAAAAAAGTCACATTTTCACCTTTGTCCCTTTCTCTCCTTCTGCTTTTGTATGTGTATGTGATAATACTGTTAGCCTGAGAAAGCATTGGAGGCTGGATAAATACTTTTGAGATTAAAGTAATAACCGTGCATTTTTTGGAGTTCCTATGTTGATTTCTGTGCATTTGCACTTTTCATGTGGTCCTTATAAACTTTTTTCCCCCTCTTCCTTGTTGCTAGGTGAAAGACCCAAGTAAAACAAGTAAAACAAAACAAGAAGGTGACTGCCTTGCCCATTTATTACACTCAGAAGCGGTAGTTAGATGCATGAAGGGAAAACCAAGACTGCACTCTGGTATGAATTATTTTTTTATACCAATGGCATACATTTAACAACAAAGTATTTTTGGAAATAAATGTACTTTAAATCACTTAACATTTTTAGCTCTATTTCAATAAAATGCTGATATATGTCCATGATTACATTAAGAATCTAGTCTGTTTTCCTGAGAGAGATCTAGTCAGGTTATGAAATATAAGTATATTTTTTCAGTGCAATGAAGGGAATTATTTATTTCCTTGGCTTTTGTAAGAATAGCTACTTTTTGTACAAGACTTTTAGAAAGTTGACATGCATAAGCCAATCTAACTGGAAATGTACCACATTGTCTGAGAGCCACTGCAATATTGTTCTAATCAGAGGTGAGGTTAGATGACTTGATATATCTTTCGCCTTTTTAGTTTATTTGTGTGGTGGGTTGACCCTGGTTGGGCACCAGATGCCCACCAAAGCCGCTCTGTCACTCCCCTTATCAGGGGAGAGAAAATACAACTAAAGGCTTATGGGTCACGATAAGGGCAGGGAGAGATCACTCAGCAATTGCCATCATGGGCAAAATGGGAAATTAGCTTCATTTATTACCAATCAAATCAGAGTGACGTGATAATAAATAAAACCAAATCATAAAAGCACCTTCCCCCCAACCCTCCCTTCTTCCCAGGCTTAACTTCCGTCACGATTTTCTCTACCTCCCCCCCCTCAGCAGTGCAGGGGGATGGGGAATGGGGATTGAGGTCAGTTCACCACACGTTGTCTCTGCTGCTCCTTCCTCCTCAGGAGGAGGACTCCTCACACTCTTCCCCTGCTCCAGCGTGGGGTCCCTCCCACACTGGGAGACAGTCCCACCATGAACTTCTCCAATGTGAGTCCTTCCCACAGACTGCAGTTCTTCACAAACTGCTCCAGCGTGGGTCCCCCACGGGGTCACAAGTCCTGCCAGCAAACCTGCTCCAGCGCGGGCTCCCCTCTCCAAGGTCCTGCCTGGAGCCTGCTCCAGCACGGGTTTCCCATGGGGTCACAGCCTCCTTTGGGCATCCACCTGCTCCGGCATGGGCTCCTCCATGGGCTGCAGGTGAAATCTGCTCCACCAAGGACCTCCATGGGCTGCAGGGGGACAGCCTGCCTCACCATGGTCTTCACCACAGGCTGCAGGGGAACGTCTGCTCCGGTGCCTGGAGCACCTTCTCCCCCTCCTTCTTCACTGGCCTTCATGTCTGCAGACTTCTTTCACATATTCCCACTCTTCTTTCTGGCTGCAGTTGCGCAGGGCTTTTTTCGCCCCCTTCTTAAATCCGTTATCCCAGAGGCGCTACCACCGTCGCCGATGGGCTCAGCCTTGGCCAGTGGTGGGTCCGTCTTGGAGCCGGCTGGCATTGGCTCTATCGGACATGGGGGAAGCTTCTGGCAGCTTCTCACAGAAGCCATTCCTGTAGCCCCTCCGCTACCAAAACCTTGCCATGCAAACCCAATGCACTTCGTAGTGTTTATGGCTCTATGATGTAGTTTTTTCAGTGGAAGAAAGGTTGAAGAAAGATAAGTGTGTGTGTAAGGGGGGTAAAGGTAGAGTTTGTTGTATGGATTTCTTTAGTTTTTTTAACACTGATAGGTCCTTGTTCGATATATTCTTTTGGTTGTTACCTATAATGAAATGAGTCTTTTTTCTGTATGGTGTAACAGTATACAGATGAGTTAACTACAAGTCCGTGTTCCTTGTGCATTCAGTTTTCTTGTATCATGGATTCTAAAGCCTTGTCATCTTACAAAGAAACATAGTGAATGAAACTAATGTTTCTTTAAAGAAATGATTTTTAGATTGTGAGTCCAAAAGACCAAATCATCTCAGCAGTCGAGTTGCTGGATGATCTGTTTGTGGCTTCTGAAATGAGCCACCTAGAGTACAGCATTGTACAGCTGTTTTAAACTCTTGCAGTAGACATTGGTTTTAATTTTAAGATTTTGTCTATTACAAAACTACATCCATCCATGAAAGTAATTTCCAGGTCCTTGTAATCAGGAATTTGATTTTCCTGCAATTCCACTCAAAGATGTTTTCACCATGATATTAAAGGTGAGAAGAAATCCTCGAACAGAAATGCAGTGATATGGTTACGTCTGTGATGTTTTTCTTTAAAAGCCAAATCCTGGTGGTCCATGTGTAGAAAACTCTACTGAACTCCCTGCAGAAAGTCTTTCTTTTTATCATCATGAGCAATTGGATTGTGGATCAAGCCTTTAGAGTGACAGGTGTGTGTACCAAGATTTATATTGTTGTTCCTGTACATCAAGGCTATTGGCTGAGGAAAGATATCCCTCCTGAAGACCAACAAAATATTCAGCATCTGTACTAAGTTCTGGCCAGCTGGCACCTAGAATAGAAAAAACCAAGCAAACAAAAAACAAAACAAAACTTTGTTGCAGCTTGGTGGTTTGAAAGAAGATAGTGGGAACTTTCTTTAAAGAAATAATGAGAATGAAATAATTGGCATGATGAATTAGTATAGCAGCAATACCGTTGAGACTCACTGAATCCAAAAGCCTCAAATTCAAACAAGTGAAAATGGCATGCTGCCTGTCCATATTTGCCCAGTAAACTTAAATGTGGTCTGTGATCTTTGCATGTGGATATGCAGCTGATAATGATTTAAATCTCCATTTTTGTCTAACATTTGGGCTTACAGTTTTGGGAAGGATCCTAAAAAACATATTTATCATCAGACTGAAAGGTGGCTGTGTAGATTTTTATTGTATTAAGTATATTTTTACTTCATGGTGTTTATTACCTACTGTTAAATACACAGCAGTTTTTAAATTTTTTTTTTCCAAATAATATTACAACCAGAAAGTTATATTTTCAGCAGCACTGAAGACATGCAGTGCTTGTTTGTGCAAGAAGAGAAGGTTCATAAATAAATCCAAGAAGTAATTCTGTGCTGAATATTTTTAGTACTTTAAATTGAGGTTTTTATATGGATATCAAAAGTCTAGTATTTTCTGTTCTGGACACTTTGCCTATTTACCTGTAGCACTTTGAGAAGTCAGATTCAGAACTAAAATAGAAAGTCAGGATTTCCTCCCTATGGCCACTGACTTGCCACAGACCCATGGGGCCATCATCCAGCTGATTTTCAACTGTACTTGATCAGCTGACACTTGACTATGCCCTGCTAGCTGCTACTGTGAGACAGTCCAGGTAGGAGGACTTGGTGTATATTTTGTTATGTGATTTTATTTTTTCCTGATAAAATGGGAACAAAAGGCTTTTCTATCACTTGCCCACCACCTTCCTCCCAATAATTTGCAAATCACATTTATGCTATTGATTTGTCCTTAAAAGAGCAATTCTTTAGTGCTTGGCAGCTGAATGTTTCCACCTGTGTGAAATGGCAGTAATGCAAAAATCTGCCTCATGTTCCCTGTTTGTGTGAGTTTATGGGAGGGTAGGCACTTCTCCACTCACTGTCTTATGGACTCTATATCAAAGAGCATGCCATGTAAGTTTTTAATATTTCATCCTCAGTTCAGAGGAACTTATGAGGGAATTTGCGTCAGTCCCATGGCTAGAGTTTGTCTGTGATTGTCATCTAAGTCAAGGGCCTCTTTGCTTACCTGGAAGGTTTGTTTTTTAACTTTTCTCCTCAAGTGTTCTCACAGCTTGTGCTGCTGAAGACCCCACAAGAACTACCATATATAGTGATCGTATATGACCAGGATACTCACGTCAATTACCTGTAGTTGAATTTTTCTCTTGTATTTTAACAAAAGTAAGCTATGTCTCACTTCTAATCTTTCCCTCTCATTTCTTCTTGTTAGTTCTGGGCTTTTTTGTTTTGTTCGGTATATGTGTACACTCTCTTCTGATTAGGGTGCTGCTGACTAGCCAGGTTGCAAGCTGGGCGCACTGAATGCAAAACAAATCTATGAACTTCATTCAGTGATGTGCAAATGCCTTTGCTGTTATTCTGCTGGACCTAACCTATCTGTAAGTATGACTATTTGGTGTGTTAGCAGTGTGCTTTCTAGTGCTCTGGGCTTTTGGAGAAATGGATTGGATTGGCTCCAGTGCTAGGCCAGCATTGGTGGGGTTTTTTTGTTTTTTTTTGTTTTTTTTTTTTTTTTGGAGACTGTTTGGATCTTTGCTGGAACTATCAAGACCTTCAAGAACCCGTGTATTTATGAATGTTGGGAAATGTGAAAGAAGAACCAGAAGATTACAGATACCTGCCAGTTAAGAACTAAAACCTTGTCTGAAACTTCAAATACTAGCTTGGATTAAGTTACTTTAAAATACTGCTTTTTTTTAAAAACAAGCTATAATTTCCCCTTAAACTTCTAAATCCAGTTTAGTTGTCAAGTTCTACTCGGG
>WEKW01006876.1:128394-145839 GCA_013389905.1 Sula dactylatra
GTAATTCCCAGTAGTAGTATACAAAGCAGTGTGAAAAATCTCTTTCTGGAAGTTGGTAGAGAAAATTATCTTCTAAATGTTGCTGACTCTGAACCATATCCTTAAGAGGATTTTTCAGGGAATGAGGAGGGACTGTGACATAGGTCAAAGTTGTATAAAGAAGACAATTTTTACATATTTGGAGCCTGATTTTTGAGTAACTAGGGGATTGTAGTTGGTCTCTCAAAGACCAAGTTCTCCAGATGCAACACAGTTAAGACTGTGACTTGAATCTTGACTCTGTTGTATCACTAGAGGAACCACCTGAGGATAACTCTTTGCATAAAAATGCGTGGGCACAAACAGAAGCAAAAGGCATCTTTTGATTTTTTTTTTTTCATCTTTAGACTTTAGTTTGACTGGCAATGGAGGCTAACAGTAGCAGATAAACTGGTTTTGGTTTATTTTCCACCACTGAAAAATGAATGGGGGGATAAGAAAATAAACAAAAATTGAGGAGGGGGAAAAAGCAAAGCTAAATATTGATTTTTTTTTTTTTTTTATTATTATTTTTTTTAGTTAGATTGGTTTTGGAGAAGAAAGGGTTTTTCTGTTAAGGGCATAGTATAGTCCTAAGACTAGTTCAAACAGTTGCATCATTTGAAGTTGATTAAGACAGAGCAGAGCAGAGAGGCTTCTAAGTGTCTGGTGAAAACACTGCTAAGTGCCCTGCTAGGATGCTAAGGCTTCCAGCAAGTCAAGGTTGCATATTTACAAGTAAATTTTCCCTTTTGGTTAAGTCCTTCTTCCTTTTGTTTAAAGGAAAGAGAAGTTTGACTTAGAATTCTTTTTATTCAGTGTGTTTACCATTGCTCAGAAATTCCTGAGAAAGAGAACCAGGGGGACCTGCTGGATGTGCAAAGTGATGTGTGCTTCTGAACCAGCACCGACTGCATGGTGTCACGATGGCAGAACAAAGAGCACAGGTCCTAACCCTGAGGAGGTGGAGGTGCCATGCACAAAAAGGGGCAGAAATAGTCCTGTGTTGTGGCAAGACAAATTGGACATTTCTGTTAATCTGTTAACAGGTAATTCAAAAGGGTCTTTGTAGCTAATCAGATTCCTGGATGAGAGAATAAGAATGCTTCCTTAGGAGAAGACTGTAAGGGAGCTATGAAAAGTATCCTTGCAGCTTGTTGTCTAAATTATAAAAAGGAAAAAACCAACCTTCAGATACCTGACAAATCCCCCCCAAAAGTAAATTGTGTGTAATAATGTTGTGGTTTAGCCCCAGTCAGCAACCCAGCACTATGCAGCCGCTCACTCACTCCCCCCTGGTGGGATGGGGGAGAGAATTGGAAGGGTAAAAGTGAGAAAACTCGTGGGTTGAGATAAAGACAGTTTAATAGGTAAAGCAAA
Organism: Sula dactylatra; assembly: GCA_013389905.1. Taxonomy (NCBI): domain Eukaryota; kingdom Metazoa; phylum Chordata; class Aves; order Suliformes; family Sulidae; genus Sula; species Sula dactylatra. The sequence goes on from WEKW01006876.1 coordinate 129,793, forward strand.
AACTGCGTGCACAAGCAAAGCAAAACAAGGAATTCATTCACTCCTTCCCATGGGCAGGCAGGTGTTCAGCCATCCTCAGGAACGCAGGGCTCCATCATGCATAGTGGTTACTTGGGAACACAAGCTCCATCACTCTGAATGTCTCCTCCTTCCTTCTTCTTCCCCCAGCTCTATATGCTGAGCATGACACCATATGGTGTGGAATATCCCTTTGGTCGGTTGGGGTCAGCTGTCCCGGCTGTGTCCCCTCCCAGCTCCTTGTGCACCCAGCAGAACATGGGAAGCTGAAAAAGTCCTTGACTAGTGTAAGCACTGCTTAGCAACAACTAAAAGATCTCCACGTTATCAAGACTGTTTTCAGCACAAATCCAAAACGTAGCCCCACACTAGATACTAAAAAAAAAAAACAAAACAAAAAAACAAAAAAACAAAGAAACAAACAAAAAAAACCCCCAAAGAAACAAACAAACAAAAAAACACTATCCCAGCTGAAACAAGGACAAATATATTCCTGATCTTTGTAAAAGCAGTGGCTTCACCATGAAATCTTTTTCCTGGGAGAATCAAAGTAAGAAAAACAATGAAAAAATAAAAGAAACCTGACATGTTCTTAAAATGCAGCTGCATCTGATCTGGAGCTACAAGCAGTATTTATATGCACATTTCGTGCACAGCGCAAGTAAAGCAGAAGTTTGAAGTGGTCTGGGAGTTTAAATGTGCTTTCACATTTCCTGATGCTTTCACATTTTTATTCTGTTTCATCTCATCTGTGAAAATGATTGTAAAATACTACAATTATTTTCAAAATTCTATGTATTTTTTAGCTTATTTCTTTAATGTTATTCTGTTTAAATCCTATTTTAACGTTGTTTTTATCTAGGATAATTTAGTATACCCTTCTGTGTGGTCTAATTTTGATTTACAATCTCTGTGTATCAATACTGCCTCTAGCACAATGTAATGTGAGAGCCAGATTAATTTGTTTTGAAAAAATTCAGACCTTGGGGTAGAAAGTTAGAGAATAAGTTAGGTTGTGGGATGGGTAAAAGTACTGGCAAATGCAGCATGAGTACCAAGTGTATATATGTAGTCGGTGGTAGAGTTTGAACCTTATCTTACACAAAGCATGATTATCTCTCAGATTTATCTGTGGTGCACGTTTCTCTTCACTTTGTTGCATTGTTTCAAGTTCTCTTACCTTTGAAGGAGGATGAGAACTTTGGAAAGTGGCAACTTTTCCAGCAGACTTGTTTGTATTTCTGGAGGGACTACCAGTCCTAACATCAGGATTTCCATATCAAGTCTGGGCGTGTCTTAGTTCATTCTTCTCCTTGTTTGTGATATTTATTTCCTGCACTTGTTCTAGGAAAATTTTAGGGACTTGCTCTGGTGCAGATGTTCTAAATCAAACTCCTTTTTCTTTTCATATAATTACAAGTGATCAGAAACAGCGGAATTGTACAAGTGCTTGCAGACAGGACATGCATCCTCCCATCCTGTCCTAGTAAGCAAAATCTTGCATGCCACAATTCAAGTTGTTGAATATCCCTAAAGATATTTCTAATAGGAGTTTCCTGTTTATTGGGCAGTTTGCTGCAGTTAGTTCTGTATGTATTACTGATTCATACTACTGAGTTGTGATTTAACAACTAAATTGTAAGTGTTGCTTGGTGAATTGTCAAAGGTAATAAGAACCAATACCAGATACTGAAGTTAACATTGCATTTTAATAAACATCCCTTAGGATAACGAGCTTATTGTGTCTAGAGGCATAGTTTCTGCGTAAGTTCTCCCAATCATTTGAGTGCAAAAACTCCAGATCATTCCCAGCACCAGCTACGAAACCTGTTTCTTTCTTTTATGTTATGTTTTTACATGAAATGGGTATGTCAAGCAGACTTGAAATATAGGAGCAAAATCAGATCCAGGTATTATTTTTCTGCTCTCTGAGGTGAACGTGTAGGACACCAGTGTAGCAAATGCAGAATCATGTACTTCATGCTCTACTTAGTGGTTTAACCTTCAAAAAAAATAAAAAAAAGAAGTGAATGTAATATGCTACTTGAAAGTAAGTACAGATTCTGCGAAGACTGGAGATACTGGAGGAGGGCAAGGGAGGTCTGTAAAAGGAAGTTAGCTGTGGGCACAGTGCAGAGCAATTCTGGGATCTACTGCCTGCTTTGTCATTTAAGCCTAGGGCACAGAAGTAGACCTTTGCTTTTAATAACAGCTTGTAATGAACTAGGCGTTGCAATGGAATTCTTGACAGGGATCCTACTTGTACATTAAACTCTTCTCCTTCCTTAATTTTTTTTAGTACTGAACACAAGAAAAAAAATAATCTGAGGAGGAGTTTGGAAATTATTATGTATGTCCTCCCTGGGATGATGCCCAGGACGAAAGTGTTTACCTCTGTATCTTTGCTTTGCCTGAGGCATTTGTGATTGCTTCAGCTCTGTGAGCAGCCAGGGAGATGGGAGTGTGCATGCATGTTGGGTGGCAAAGGGAGGAATAGGCTGCTAGAAGAATGCCAAAGCATTGAATGCTTTCACTGCTGATGGGGACAACAGTTGGCCCTGGGTAAGAATATTTCAGAGAAGTCTTGGAATATGTCCAGATCACAACCACCATATTATTGCTATCTCTACAGCCACCTAGAAGAAAACCCCCACAGCATTCGACTTCGTGCTGAAGAGAGAGTAGAAGAGCTAAGAAGCTTGCTCGGGGAAGGGGGGAGCATCTATCAGTTTGTGATTTATGGTACCAGATGGACTGTGCTGTGTGTTCTGGCTCTGGTGATGGATGTGTTAAGTTTTGCCTTTCTCTCATGCATGCTGAGATGGAAGAAGGGAAAGCATCCATCATTGAAGGAGAAAAATTAAGCCAAAAAAAATTGAGGTAGAATATGAAAGCACTGTAGATGAAGAAACTCAGGTTAACTCTCTGTTTTATTCTTATATAATAAATGATTCCAATACATTTGGGCTGGGAACCTAAATTGTCTGAGGCTTGTGAATGTGTTGCACCAACACCCCCGCGCCCCCCTGTATTGTTTAAGAACTCTCCCCCTACTTGGAAAAGCACACTACAGATCCTTTTATTTCTGATGCATCACAATTAAAGTTATTAAAATTAATAGATTTACCCAGGATTTAATATGATCTCCTGTCTTTAAAATGTAGTGGATGTGATTTCTTTAAATCATTTTGAGCATTTAGACTAACAAAGTGGATAAGCCAGCTTGTGGAATGAACCGACGTGTGTCAAAACTGGCACAGTTGTTAAACACTGCACATTGTAATGGCATTTTGTTGGGGTGTTATAACTTCAGCTGCACAATTATGGGAGCCTGCTGCATATTAGCAGACGCTTTCCTCATAACCTCAAGCTATATGCATTGAGTTATTTTCCTCTTCAGGCTATCATCTTGGAGTCTCCCAGACTACATATCATTTCTTTTTTTTTCTCTGTAGCAGTGCATGCTGTAGGCAATAGTGAGTGTAATACTTTCTGCATTGTTAGGCAATGAGCATTATCAGCAGCTGCAATATTCAGGATTAGTCTTTTCGTTATTATTTGGCATCTGCTGTACCTACATGAATCTGTTGAGCCCTGTTTCTCCAGAAGGCAGCTGGGCTCTGACTGAGAAAATGCAACCATAAAGCTTTCCTGAAATTGTCACGGTACTCAGGAGTTCACTCTTAATTGAAACTGCAGTTATCACAGTGCAGTTCACTGAGATAGATAAAAACTTGCATTTTATTTAAAGAAACTGGGATATGTTAAAACTTATCTTCACATTTTATAATGGGGACAGAGCAAGGCTCTCAAGGCTGCACCACAAATCGGTTGCTGAGCCAGAAATATAATCCAGGTCTCATAACCCCAAGCTTCATCCTTGGTCCGCTAGCAAGCAGATGTCTCTGAATTAAGTATGCTACAGAAGATATACCAGCTGGTATACTGCGGTACAGAAAACGTCTTTCAGAGTAGTAAATAAAAACCAGGGGTTTCCTGAGGGTTGTGGACTTTTTTCTCTAAAAGGTTTCTGTCATCTAAGCTTCACTTGAATTTTTTTAAAACTAGATTTAAAAGGTTCACTGGCTTTTGTGAAAGGTCAGATAAAGCATAATATTTTATGGTTACATATCTAAAGATACTTTTGCTCAGGATTTCTCTTCTATGATACCTATACTTTTAGTTTTACCTTTCTTCGCTTACCTGCCTTCTTTGGAAAATAAAGTAGCCGTATCCTGGTTAATGAAAGAAAGGGAGCAACTGTTTGGTTTCATGCAGACTAAATGCATAGATTACAGGGTTTTGCTTGTTTTTCCTAAATTGGCACAGATCTTGAAGAACTTAAATGGTGATCAATGAGATTTAAGATGTACATGCTAACATCAGTTTTGAGTGTGCAACTTAAATTTGAGAATCAGTTAGGACATGAAATTATTTCGTGGAATTTTGGAAGAGGAATAACGTTTTATTCCATGGATAGTTGCTCTTATCAGGGTGGGTGGAGTGATGTTGAGGCTATTTTTGTTACAGACGAAAATTGTAGAAGAGGTAGATTGCAGTACAGTGTTGCATTTCTGGGAAGAAAGGAGATTTCTCGAGAAGGTTACTGCATGGCAACCCAAAAAAAACCCAAAAAACCCCCGAAAAGAAAAACCAACATATCTATTGAGTTTCATCTTAAGGACACCCAGAAACACAGGAAACATTGATTTTTATCTAAGTCTTGTATACATGTGCACACACACATGCACACAAATAAATCTTGTGTACATTATGTTACAGGATTTAATAGTTCTTTTCCTTGACTTTCATTACAAAGTTGATTTTTCTGGTCATGAAACTCTCAGTCTCTTGTGTTGTCGGTACTAATACAATGTGGCTGAAAGGTGCTGAAAGGTGTTATTCTTGTCAGTATCCTAGAAGTAGAAATGACTGTCTGGATAATCAGTCCAATGAGCTTCAGGTTCAGGAAACCATGTAGGAGTTTCGAGATATGTAGACAGCAAATACCAATGGCAACAGAGCACTTGAAATGTTCTTTAGACTTCAGTCAAAGACCATTTAAGCACAAGGATAAGTAGTGTCACACTCAGAATAAATATTTTCAGAAGCTTTGCTGTCAAACTCAGGGAGATCACGGTTGCATCAGAATTGATTTATTTTAAATAAAAATACTCAGTTGTGTAATTTGCAGAAAGTTGGATAAAGGCCATGTTTTCTCTGCTCTTTGAAGTCTTCATGAGAAGCATGACTTCAGTGGGAGCAAGACCACAATAATTTCTCCCTCATTACTCTTTTTCTCCATCTCTACCATTTCAAACTGGGTAATACTGTTCATTCTGTCAGCAGTCTTAATAATGTATTATACTTTCAAAATTATTATTTTGGGAATCATGGTGGTTTTTGGCAAGAACTAAGTGTTGCTCTTGGACTGTATATCTGTGGTGGTTAGTTAAAAGGTTAAATTGACATTACATTTCTTGTCACTTTGACCTAGATGGAGTTAAAGCAAGTAAGTAGGGCAAGTTCAGTGGCTTTTAATGAACTATTATTAGTCAAATCCCTGCAAAACCAAGTAAATGTTATGTCATTCTGGTTTATAATTTTCAGCCAGAGAACTCCAGCTGGCTGGTGACTTCACATACATATTCTGATCTATGCTTTCCTGTCAGCAATATGTTTTCCATCCTGGCACTCCAGTCTCTACATTTATTCTTATTTTGGCCTAGTGAATAATAAAGTGATGCTTGAAAGTAAATAGAGTTAAAGCCATAGGTAATTCATGAATCTAATTTTCTTTGTCAAGACCTTCCCTTTCAGAAAAACTGGAAAAAAGGTACCACGGCCAGTAGTATAGCTATCAATATATAGGATATGGCCAGAGCTCATATTCCTGAGCACTGGCATGTGTTAGAGCAAAAACACAATGAATCTGCTTTATGAGATGACTTTTTCTTCTTTTCTCCAAAGATGATCTTCATATGGGCCGTGATTGTCCTGTGTTCTGATAGTGTTGGATTTACCATGCCTGTGAAGTAAGCTTGACAAACTCTGGATGAGTCAGATCTGTTGTTTATGTGATTTGCATGTGGGAGTGTGTGTACGTGTGTGCCGATGTCCACGGTTCTTCATGACTTGGAACTTGTGTTTCGCAAGCCAAGAACAACGGTGGAGCTTAAGGGAGTCCTTGTACTGCTCCTGTTTTGTCCAGATGTGACTTCTGAGTTGAACCAGAAGACACAGACACATCTGTGAACACCCGGAAATTTCTCAGCCCTTCATGTGAAGGAGTACGGGAGTGGGTGTAGCGCTCCATACATTGACCTTCTGCTCTGCAATGTGTCTGCCTGTTTGGGATGAGTTTCTGTGGGTGAGTTCTGTGGTCTGAGACAGTGGCGGCTGGACATGCTCAAGGACGTTGTTGATTTATGTTTTTTTTCTTTCTGCTTTTTTTCCTAAGAATTCCTACGTTTATTTTGTTTTGGTTTTACTTTACTCAATATTGTGATTTGAAAGGCATATAAACAAAATGCAGTTTTACAAGAAGGGTATTCCTCTTTCTTTCATGTTCCTTATGCCTAGATTTAGCTTATTAATTGTCGTCTTTCCACATCCGTTCTTTAGTCCAGCAAATAAGCTGGATTTAATGAGATCTCTTTCCTTATGTGAGGACCTCTTCAGCATGAAAAGAGAGAGATAAGTAGTTATATTAGCTAGCACACATTATAAGGATAAATGTTAGTTTTTGTAGAAGGAGCATGTACAAGGTTGTATATAGCAGCTGTTCTAACCATTCATCCTTGATTCATTCCTGCAAGTGGGGTATATTTGCATAATGCAGGCATTTTTTTGGAGGAAGGGAAGAGGAGGGAGGATATTCTTATCTTTTTGTTTTATTTTTTTCCTTCCTTCCTCTCAATTTTGATACAGTTTCAGTTTTGACACGATATTCTCTCCTGCTGGCTGATAGCAACAAAAGCAAATAATTTTTTCAATAGTCTTTTAAGTAGCACATGAGGTTTACTTATATGTGCTCAGTTCTCCTGTGTGTAGATGGTGAGAGCACTGAAGTGGGGAAAAACCCCATCTCCCTGTTGCTCCTGACACTTCTTCTTCAGCACCACCAACATCAGCAGAAGTCACTTGGAGCAGCTTGCCTAACTCAGGTTGTGATCTCGGTGGAGCACCAGCTGAGGCTGGCTGGTGTGTAGTGTGGAGTGGTGCGTCCTTATCCCTCTCAGTATCCTTTTCTGCCTCGCGAGGTGAGCAACGGTTGCCATTATGTGTTGTACGAAAATCCTGGGTGCCCGGGCAAGCTCCCAGCTGACTGGGTGAGGTGAGGTTGCTGCTGTGGCACGCTGCCTGAGCAGTGCCGTGCAGCTGCAGCAGAAGCGGGAAGTCTCAGCATGCAGACGAGCCATGGTGTCTAGACATGCTATGATTATTTCTTTGCTCAATTCAGTGTGTAGCCAAATAGCTTTCCAAATATACTAGACAGATGTGAGAGCGGTGCCCGTATCCATATGACAGCAAAGGCTGTTAACTGCATGTGTGCTCTCCTTCACGCCCCCACCAGGTTTAATCATACTGTTTGGTCATACCAGTGACTTCAGTACCATATTCTAACAGCAGTGGGAAACAGCACTCCTATGCGTTATCTTTAGAACCAGTGAAGATTTCTGGAAAACTTCCACTAGTATATACCTATGTATGTTCTTATCCATTTGCAGAAGGAAGGTTTTTTTTTTTTTCCCTTGTTCTTCTAAAATCATGTGCTTCTGGGCAAATAGAACATGCCATGGCTGAATTCCCCTCTTCTGTGCCTGTGTTTGTCACTGAGAGCAGGGAAAAACAGCGCTTTGGAAAGCGAGTTTGTCTCTTGTTTTGCCTGGCTGTTTTCATGAAAGTTTTTGTGTTAGATTGAAACTAGTCGTGAGTTTCAGGAGTCATTCTGAAAGGAAAGGGTAGGAGACAGAGGCAGAGAGTGCAGCCACTGCAGCATTTTGCTTTAGCAAATGGTGCTAAACCAAAGCAAAAGTAAACAAAAACATGGTTATATACCCCCAAATAAAAAAAATGATGTGTTTTTTCCAGTCAGTCTTCTGATTTTGGTGGCTTAATTTACAATTTCTTTAAGATTGGTTTGGTGTGGGCTGTGTAGGTTGAGTTAGCCTAACTGTAGCTTAACTAAATGAATACTCAGGCTAATTTCTGTTGTTATCCTACCCACAGCATATACTGTATTGCGCCCGATGAGAGTGCTGCAACAGTCATAGAAACAGCAGGGTTGCCATATTAAGAGGTATAAGAGAAGCAAGACATGAACCTATAGAAATCCAAGCTTTATGAGTTTGTTTCTGTGTCTGTATGTGCTTTCCCTAAATCAGTAAGGTGCATTCAGACTCTGCTTTCCAGTTTTGTCTAGGAGATTCTTAAGATTAGAATAAAAATAAATTTGCTAAAGCTTTTATTTTTCTAAAATAAAATCTGAGATGTTTACGTAAAAATATGAATCGTGAAATGAGTGGTGAGGGGATGGTGGGTTGAAGTGCATAGAAAAAGCACTGGCACTGTCAGGTTTGTTTAGAAAAAATGAGGTATACAGCCTTCTTTGTAATGTTTCAAAGCATAATAATTCAGCTGTTCATTCTGGTGTAGTGAGTACATACATAAATCACTAGCACATTGCATCTTAGAGATGGGTTGCTTGTAGTTGTCTGTAGAATTTACTGAATGGTAACAGTTATAATTAATTACTTGACAGACTGAAAGTCTTGGAGTACTTTGTCATCAACGTGCACAGGTGGCGGGTAGTTGTGCTGAGATGTTCAAGTATTCTCTGATACACAGTAAAATAAAAAGCAGAACTTGGTCCTCTTCCAAGATTTAAATTGGTCCTTGCCTTTCTGAAAAGTGGGAGGCAAAGAAAAGGTGATGCGATGTCTTCTTAACAATATAAGCTTCACCTACCACCTTGGACTATGAAATTCAAAATGACTTTCCATCTTTTAGCTTTGATTGATCCCTATGCCATGGAGAACACTCTGAATCTGCCCTTGTCATCTTCTACAGCAGTTTGACGTCGCTGAATTTTACAGAGGGCTGTGTATATGTGAGCATATGATATAAATTCTTAATTTAGAAGAAAATAGGAAAATGATAAAAATCTGAAGTATTTGGTGATAGGGAGCAAGAGAAATTTTGCCATGGTGAACATAAATCTGGATCTTTGGTGTCTGACCTGGGGAGTTCCTCCTGCTCGTGCAATGTTTGCTTGTTGTGAAACATTTTTATGCAGTATTGCGTAAGCATTTAGCAGATTTTTCTGAGACTTCCATAGGTCAGAAAACCACTGGAAAAAGATCAAAAGCACCAGTCATGTAGTGCAATTTCTTTATATAAGTGAGTAAACAGAGTGGAACAACTCCTTTTTGCCTCATGCCTCTGATTAGGTTCAAGGGTGAACTGTTGATTGCTAGTGTATTTGTTCTGTGCCGTAGACATTCTCAATCAAAGAAATGAATGCTTAAATTGATGGACTGTTGTGTTTTACTTCTGAAGTGACGTACTTTTTTGTTGAGGTGTTGAGAGCAGGAAACTGCTATGGAATTCCTGTCTTTCCGTTTCAAGTAAAGATAGCACTTGATTGATTAACAGTACATTCTTTGTTTCCATAAAGAAAGAAGCAAGGTAATTTTTTGAATGCTTATATTGTCCTTGCCATTCCTACAAAATGGGTTAACGTCTTGAAGCATTCTTAATGATGCATCTGCTTCTTGTGAAAACATATTTTGTATTGTTTTGAGACATTAGACAGTAACTGCATTTTTCTCTTGAACTTTCTGTTTTATGGAAGGATGAAACAACACTGAAGTTTTACCCACCTAAATTTTGTCATGGATTTTACTTGGGGCCAGATTTCAGCCCATGTTTTAGGCATGTTTAATTTTAGTGGTGGTCAGGGCACCAATGAAGATTTTTACGGTGAGGATTTTTCTTAAATTCATATATCATATAGCTTTTGTTAATTCTGTGACAAGTACTCCTCTTTTCTGATTCTCATCCCAAGCTGCCACTTATTTTAAAGAATGATTTTTTTCCCTGCCTCTTTCTGTTTGGTTCTTGTTCACACTGTGTAGTTCAGTGCTTTACATTTCTAATTTATTGTCTTGAAAGACAGATGTTTTATGACTGCTATAAATGTCTGAGAATGGCTGATGAGCGGCCTCTTCAATACCTATTATTTCTCTTTTATGTTTCTTTGTCTCCTAGGAGCCTACAAGGTAGACCCAGGATCCCACTGTGCTAGGCTCTGCACACACGCTGAACAGAGGGGCAGTAGATGATTACAGAGGGATGGTGACTAAAAGGTAGGTAAGAGACTGCGTTTTGTTCATTGGGTAGATGGTGATGTCATGGAGAGATTGTAAGATGCTGTCTGGAAAAAGACTTGTGAGATGGCTTTGTAGACCCTTACAGGTATTCTACCTTTCTCTCCTCCCTAAACTGAGGAAATGCAAGAAATGGGAATGGGAGGAATGCAAGAAAAACAACCTGCAATTCTCCTTTCTTCTCCCCTCTCTTAAATTATGCTCAACTTCATAAAGGGAAATTATGTAAAAATGGAGATGTTTGTTTAAAGAGAAACTGAAAGGGCAACTGTAAGAGTAACATGGTTGTAGGTGGCAGAGACACTATTTCAGGATGCTGTTTCAGAGGCTCCACACAAGTTCTTACCATCAGTCTAAAAAAGACTTAGGAAAAGGAAGCCCATATAGCTAAATGACAAGGTAGAGGAGACTATTAAAAGCAAGAGGGCATCTTGAAAACCAGCTGTGGCTGTATTCAAAGAAGGAAAATAGGACCAAAAAAATCCCCCTATCAGGCTAAATGTAGAATTAATAAATGCTTTTTGCAACCACACCAGTAGCAGAAAGCTAGTTGAAGAGTCTGTGGGCCCTGTGTATAATGACGTTATGAAATGAACAATCTGAGATAAAGCTGTGGCAGAAAACTAAATAATTTTTGTGTGTATGTGCTCACCACTGAAAAGCGTGGGGTGGTTCCTGTTTTGGAACTCTTCTTATGGGAGGCTTATGAGATTGCCTTTCTCAGCTGTGGAAGCATTTGTAGGAGAGATTGTGGAATAAATTGCATGCTCCCAATTTAACAGGTCCGGAAGCAGCTTACCCAAGTTTTTAAGGAATGGAAGAATGAAATAGACCAGCTACAGGCCATGGCTTTAAAGTGTCTCAGCGGTACGGAACTTGAAGATGCCTAATTTGATGCTATGTTTTAGAAAGTGTTCATGTGGAATCAGGGAGCCTAGAAACCAATAGGCCTCTTGTTTAAATTGAGTGGATTAATTAAAAAATTAGATTAGCGGCTATTTTAGAGAGGACATTGGATAAACACGATGGAGGTACTGTTTGTAAAGAGGAACCTGCATTGCTTCAAAGCAGCAATAGCATTTTCACAGTGGAATGAAGAAGCTTCATTCTCTTTCAGAAACTCTGTGCCTGGTATGTTAGGTAACTGCGGACCACTGAGCTGCAAATAACTTTGTACTGAAGTGATGAATTGTGCTCTACTTGACTCTGCATATGAGGTGAAGGAAGATCAGAAAGGGATGGATGAGGTCATTGTGTCTCACGGAAAGACCCTTTGTTTCTTTGTTTCTTGCTACAGCGAATGAGCCTCTTCCCATTAAAGCCTGTTGTTAACTCTCTGAGATTAATGGCATCCAGAAGCAGGGTTTCAACACCTGGTGTGAAACTAAATGGTCTTTGATTTATAATTTCAATCTCTCTTTTCTTTTTTTTTTTTTTTTTTTTTTTTTTTTTCTTTTTCTTAAAAATCTAGTTAGGAATAAGGTTCAACTTCCCCCTGCTGGCACAACTGCCCTCCCCCAGGTCACAGTTCTTGCAAAAGAGATGCTGTCTTTAAGTATTCCAGCTATCTCTCAATTGCCTGAAGTCTCATGGGTTGCTTTCTCTTGTCTTGATCATTGAAAATGTCAAAAAAATTTGTAGAAAGAGCACTGTTTTGAGACCCTTTGAGCTGCCTCTGTTGATCCAGGTTTGGTGTATTTTTTTTCCCCTGCGTGTCACAGATTTTTGTACTTGCAGTGTCTGCATTAATGTAGTGTGTATAATCTGTTTGCTCTGGAAGCCCTTTCTGCAACACCACTGCAAGCAGTTTGATTATTTTTCATTTAGCTTCAGGTTTCATCCTTATAAAATATGGTGGAATCCTGTGCTGGAAAACATGCAAGATTGACAGCCCTGGAAATTGAAATCCCTGTGTATCCATGGACTAGAATGCATAGCCTAGCTGGCACAAACTCTATATCTTGGCGGTACGACTCATGATTCACCTGCTGAGATGACCTCTGCTTCAGTTATTTATTCTTTTCAGAGCACTGAAAGGTTTGCAAAGACTTTGCACAGTGAGAGCGTCATGTTTCAATTTGTGTTTTCAATATCTTTCTATATGATGTGTTTATTACAGTATAAATACAGGTTTGTGTCTTTAAACTCTGCACTGGATTTCCCATGTGAGAGAGATGTGTTTGTCTATAGTTATATTATTAGTTGTAGAAATTGACAGAGCTATAGTGATTGAACTAATACATGATAAACATGATCTTTTATATTCAAAAAGTTAACAATTTAAAAACCAGAATGCATCATGGTGACTTTAGCAATACAGATTTTCTGCTAGATCACTCTCTGACTGTCCAATCAACATCGTGGTGAAGTGGTAGGTAACAGAGGAGGGAGCTGGCCAGATGTGAAAGGATGGAGGGAACCTGTTGCTGTATCCAGATTATGCTTTTGGGACTCTCCGTAGCATGCAAGTCCCATCCTCTCGCTGGGGCAGAGCATGCTGAGGTAGAGCGTAGCAAGCACACCATGCTAGAAAGTTTGTTATTACTCTTTGATAAGTTGAGTCTCTTTCACATTTTAAATCTGTCTTCTTGAGTTATGCACTTCCTAATGCTGACTTAAATTGTCAATTTTTTACTTGGCCAGTTGCATACAATATCAGCAAGTTTCTTGGTTTGTTTGGTGTTTTCTGTGTCCAGTCTCTCTTCTTTTTTGCCCCTTTCTAAGTCCAATTCTGCATTTCATTATTACACAAGGCTTCCATGGAAAGGCCTTGCATCCTCAGCATTTTCCTTCTGGGCTCTTTACTTTGAATTCCAACAACTCCATTCCATAGACCCTTCTCATACCTATGATGTTTGCATCTCGTTGCACCAGTGCTACATAAACTGCCACTTTTCTGCCCTGACTTAACATTTTTCAACATCACACCTGCAGCCAAAGGGAGGTTTTAGTTGGACCTTTATTTGGAAGACATTTTATTGTACTTGTTTTACCTTGTGTCATTGACAGAGGCCATTCACAGAGTTTAGTGGTTTTTGTTTGGTTTGGTGGTGGTGGTTTTTTTTTTTTTTTTTTAATGGCCATTTTCCTTGGTATTCCTTCTAGAGCTTTATGCTTGGAGTGTTTTTCTGGAAGTAGATTTAACAACACATATTTCTGTAGTAATATGCAAATGACATCAAAGCAGAGGTTGGTAAAGGAGAAGGAATTTAACTGCAAAGGGATTATAGAAGAGAAGAAGTGGAGACTGTAGTAAATAAGAGTATACTTAGTACCATTGACAGGCTGAGAAAAGAAATAAAAGCAAATACAGGGAAGGAAAGGTAGTGTTTTAGCATTTTCTGTCTGTTTAAATGAATACCCTCTCCTGCTAATCAAAGAGGATTTTGGTTGCTTCAGAAAAGAGAGGCACTGAGATCAACAGCGACTGGAAGGCTGAGGGCAGATGTCTCAATAGGCCTTGATTTGTAGGGGAGCTAATGTATTCCCTTACTCTGAGCTCCACCCTTCCTTAGGGCATAGTGGAAGGTTGCATTCACACAGTGGGAGAGACGGTCACCTGTCTTGGGGCACGTCAGGAAGGAATGGGCTATTCCACAACCACTCGTAACATCTTGGATACAAGTTACCTAGCTTTCTTATTTACTTACGTGTGGTACATGCCATGACTCTGCCACACAACCTATGTGATGGGCACTGAATGGTCCTGTCATTATCTGCCAAGGTTCTGTGATGAAAAGGAGATGACAAACCTGTACAAGTCTCTGTGCAAGCCTGTTTGCCAGTGTGACGACGGTTTTAAAGGATCCTGTGAAGGAGACTTCAGGTTCTGTTGTCTTAAAATTGAACTGGCCTCTCTGCTTCTTTTAGAAAGGTTGCTGGTGTGGTGGGAAGGGCAGGGCTACTCGTAGTCATGCAGAGACCTTTCTTCCTTGTCTTTTAACCCACCCTTCTCCTCAGACATCAGTGCATCCAGTACAGTATGCCAATTTTTTGTATCCCTAAGCAAATGGGCAAAGGAGTTGATTTGGCCTGTCATGCGCATATTGGTTGGCAGGTCTGCGGCTCAGGGTGAACTAAGGGAGTGGATTCATAAATGTGCCATCCTCCATGCTGCTGAGGAGTGAGTGGGATCTTGGGATACCTTATATTGGATTGTGTTGCTGGTGCATGTTTGTAGCCAGGGTTAGCCAGCACCCAGCTCAGGACTAAGACAGCTCTGCATAGCTCAGCAGAAGCAGGTTGTTGTATTGACTCCCTCTGCAGGGTAGGGGAGAAGGAAGCTGGGCTCCAGTGGAAGGAGAGCAGAAAGGGTAAGATCTGTGTATGGCAGGAGAACCAGTGTGATCTAATGAGTGCAGCTTCTCTCAGGCTTTACCCTTCCTATGTACAGCATCTATGGCGGTCTTAAAAATGCAGCTGGTAGGTGGCTGGTTTCCCTTTGGGACAGGGGATGACTTGAGGGGAAAATGGTGCCGATCATGGGTGAGCGCATAGGTCTGGATGTTGAGGCATGCTGTTGTTAGGTGACACTGGACCACGCTTCAATACAACTGACTGTTAGGAAGATCTAGATTGCCTGGGAGCTCGGGTTTTTGCTCAGGGTGTGGTGTTGGACCAGGAGTGTAGGCTTGGTATGGGAGAAGATGAAGGGGCAGGCCAGCAAAGTGAAGTGGAGGCTATAACTGGGGGAACGCCTTTGCTTCTTGCTATGGGTTGTTGTCTAAGGGGGCATGTGGTCTTCCCAGCAAAGTGTATGACATTCAACTATGGCATGTCAGTGTGTTGGTGTTGTGGTTATTTGTTCATCCCAGGAAAGGATCCATCCCTGTGCCATGTGTGCATTTGTTTCTTTTTGAGGAATGCCATACGTGAGGGTATAAAGATGTACAGAAAGTAGTGCAAAAAAGGGTGCAGGCCATAGTATATGGCTTTTGGGTATTACTGCAGGTCATCCAGCCTTGCCTGATGGTGTGCTGGAGAGCTGGCGCAGTGGGGAGGGAGGTTTTCCATAGGCTATTGCTGTGACACCCATGAGTGTACTGCGTGGCATAAAATGGTAGGCATGGCCAGGAAGTTTCCCTTTAAGCACCTATGGGGGTACTAGAAAAATTTGGATGCAAGTAAAACAGCTTAAGAAAGCTGAAACAGTGCCTTTACTTTTGGAAAAATCTAAGGGAAGACATAATCACCCTGCATGTTTCTATTTATGAGCTCAAGGTGACTTTGACACATTTGCTCTCTGAATCTGAGATTCCTTGTAAAGGAGGAGTCTAAGATATGTTTCAGTGTATGCTTATAAGATTCCAAAGTGATAAATGAAATGTGATGGCTACAAAGCTACAGAAATCTGAAGTGATTTTCAATATGATGGAGACATCAGTGACACTTCATGTAGTCTTTGACTGATGGAAGCTGTCAGCCACTGAGAAACCATTGGGAAAGGTGTTGCCAAGCAAAATGGATTTTTACAACATTGTTAGTTTGTGAAATAACCTTAGAGAATAGATTTTCTCCTGAAAGCTCTTAAATGGAAATTATTAAAGAGCATCATTCTTAACAATTAGATAAACCATGGAAATGTAAGTTAAAATAACTTTATAAGAGGATATTTCACACTTGAAAAAAAGAGACGTTT
>WEKW01006876.1:145897-161098 GCA_013389905.1 Sula dactylatra
TTTTTTTTTTTTTTTTTTTTTTGAGACAGAAGTACACAGCAGCACAAAGCGTGCTCTGAAGGAAGCCCACAAGAGGCTTCTGTGTATTGAAGCAAATATGTCAGGAGCCATTCCTCATTTAACCTTAGGTTATTTGACATCTCTTTATTTGTTGTTTGACAGCTTCATTGGGTGCATTCTACCAGATAAGTATATGATTTCTGTCATGTCAAGTTTTACTACTTTTAAACAGACATAAAAATAGTACTGAAATTTTTAACAATGATGTTGGAGGAGGAAAATACAACTATGATTTATTCTCTTTCGAAGGATTTTTTTCTTTTTTTTTTTTTTTTTTTTTTTCTTTTATTTAGCAGTCACAGAGCAAGATACATATAAGCAAAACAACAGGGAGTGGAATTCTTTTCNTTGATGGGAAGTTCAGGCATGTGCAGGGATGTTCCTCATATGCGTGAAACCTTTGTATGTGAATACATGGGGTTTTAAGTGTAAGCATTGTATTAATTTTGAACTTTGCCTTTTGTTTTTGAATAGTCTGATAGATTGGGGTTTTTTTAGCTATAGAATCGTCTTTGAAAATCTTTGTGCCTTCCATTATTTTAATTTTACCTGTTTCATTTTAGGAAAGGATTTATGAACTTGATCTTTCACAGGTGTAAAATATCTGTATCTGGATTCAGGATTTAGTGAAAAACTAACAAAAGACAGATGAACTTTCAGAAAGATCTAACAGAAGCCATGATTTTCCTTTCCAACTTATTGCAGGATTCTGATAGCTTTGTCAGGGTATCCTAGGTTTCTGATGGACACCTTCAAAAGACAGCATGGTTAGCCACACAGTTAATGTTCCTAATTAAAAAAAAAGGCATGTTTGTACGATATCTCTGAATTATCTGTATATTAACGCAACTGAATGTGGCACAGAAGGGAGTCGTGTGATGTTTCTGTTCCAGTTCTCAATTGAATCATAGATCTAAATGCAAAATCTAGTATGGAAGAGTGTTCTGTGGGTTGGTGGGACCCCTTTGAGCAGTGTTGCCTATAAGCATGGGGGGTTAATCATGGGGTGAGAAGGAACATTAAGCAGTGCTTTTATTTGTGTATTAAATCTTTGTAAGTATGTGGAAAACTTTTGCTGATGTATAAAAGAAAAATCTAAATTGTTGCCTTTGCAGTGGTAATGTTACAGAGCAAGGAAAGTGAGATAGTAGCCTACTTAGCCTAGCCATTTTTTATTATCAGTGCAGAGACATCGGATGGTTCGATCCACCTAAGCGTCCTCTGTAGGGTACTCTCTCTATTGCTTATCCAAGAACTGAAGGAGGAATCCAGAAGCTTGGTGGGTGAGATGAGTGGGTGTTTTGAGTGCTTACCTTGATAGAAAAGCTATGTATAAATAAATAGGTGGGGAGCAGAAGTGTTCCATAGTGGTGATGTGGGAGGGGAGCTCTGACCTGCCTCACCTCTCCCTCTCCTTCATATCAGTCTGCTAAACCTTGCTGTCAGTTAAGCTGTAAAGGGAGACTATGTTGGTTATTGATGGGAAGGACTATTAAGCACTTTTGTACAGTGACGTACAAAATGGTAAAGAACAGTTTTCAGTTGAATATAATTTTTTTTAAAACCCAGCTATCTGAAGTTGCTGTATGACTGTCTTCCTTCTGGTTTCTCTTACATCCATGCACAAATTTTGACTTGTTTTCCTGTACAATTTACAGATACAAAAAAGTACAGAGATAATCTGTGATGTGATATTCTTCTATCTTAATTATTGAACATATATGACTCCAATCGCAGTGTTCTCTCTTCCCAATTTACATAGACTGCAACAGCTAAACTTGCATTACTCTCATATTACCTCTTTTCTACCTGCATCAGTCAACCTTGCCTTCACTCAAAACTTTTTATACATCTTCAAGATTTTACACAAATTTTTCATCCTACTGTAACTTTCAGGTTCTTCATTTTCCCGCCAGCTGATAGAAGTTCCCTCTTCTCAGCTAAATTTTTTCCTATGGTTATCTCAGTTCATTGTCTTCTGCTGCTCTGTTATATGGATGTCCTCCCAATCCTGAACTACTGCCTTTTGTTCAATCCAGTAATGTTTCTAAACCTGTGTTGTGCTGTTGTTTTTTTTTTTTCTAATATAGTTCCCAGTACAAGGCAGTTTAAAATAATGTGAAGGGAAAAGAAAAGGATGAAAAGCATCCTAAACTGGAGCACCTCCTCCTTCTCCTATCCTGCATTGTACCTGAATTTGGGTAGAGGTCACGGTAGAAGGCAAGACACGTGGCCAGCTTTCAAAGCCTGAGCTTTTGTAATTTAAGAATACTTTCTGTATTCTTAAATTACAAAAGATGTAATTTGTAATTACAAAATACGTAGTGAAGTTTCAGTGCATCATTAATGCAAAATAGTAGTCACAGTTTTACTTGTAGTTGTGACTTTGCTCCCACATAGATTCCTAATTCCCAGTGGTGGAATTTCAAAATTCACTTTTTCTGTGAGCCCTTTGCTATACAGGGAGCACAGATGCTTTTTTAGCAGTAGATTAGAAAAGGTAAGTTAACAGTAAAGCTAGGGAATAATATAGTTTGAAGGCTGTTCAAGAAACGCCATCGTTGCAGTAGTTCCCCTCTACCCAAACATTTTTTTGCCCTTCTAAAAAAATATGTAATTAGTTTTGTGAAATCAATATAATTATGTAGCTTCAAACAAAGGACAAAAAAGTGACATAAACTGAGACTGCATTTGCTAACAAATATGATGAAAATAAGTGTTAAAAATACCTTATTTTCTGGTTATTGTTTTTCTTGTTAATTGCTGTTCAGTGAGGTGGACTAGCTGTGTTGGGGTTTGCATGGCAAGGTTTTGGTAGCGAAGGGGCTACAGGGGTGGTCTCTGTGAGAAGCTGCCAGAAGCTTCCCCCATGTCCGACAGAGCCAATGCCAGCCGGCTCCAAGACGGACCCACCGCTGGCCAAGGCTGAGCCCATCAGTGATGGTGGTAGCACCTCTGGGATAACGGATTTAAGAAGGGGAAAAAATTGCTGCAGAACAGCAACTGCAGACAGAGAGAGGAGTAGGAATATGTGAGAGAAAGAAGTTGCAGACACCAAGGCCAGTGAAGAAGGAGGAGGAGGAGGTGCTCCAGGCACCGGAGCAGAGGTTCCCCTGCAGCCCGTGGTGAAGACCATGGTGAGGCAGGCTGTCCCCCTGCAGCCCATGGAGGTCCATGGTGGAGCAGATATCCACCTGCAGCCTGTGGAGGACCCCACACCAGAGCAGGTGGATGCCCGGAGGAGGCTGTGACCCCATGGGAAGCCCACGCTGGAGCAGTTTGCTGGCAGGACTTGTGACCCCGTGGGGAACACATGCTGGAGCAGTTTGTGAAGAACTGCAGTCCGTGGGAAGGACCCTTATTGGAGAAGTTCATGGAGGACTGTCTCATGTGGGAGGGACCCTACACTGGAGCAGGGGAAGAGTTTGAGGAGTTTTCCCCTTGAGGAGGAAGGAGCAGCAGAGACAACGTGTGATGGAATTGACCGCAACCCCCATTCCCCGTCCCCCTGTACTGCTGCGGGGGAGGAGGTAGAAAAATTGGGAGAGAAATTGCACCTGGGAAGAAGGGAGGGGTGGGGGGAAGGTGTGTTAAGATTTAGTTTTGTTTCTCATTATCCTACTCTGATTTGATTGGCAATAGATTAAACTAATTTCCCTGAGTTGAATCTGGTTTGCCCATAATGATAACTGCTGAGTGATTTCTCCCTGTTCTTATCTCGACCCGTGAGCCTTTTGTTGTATTTTCTGTCCCCTGTCCAGCTGTGGAGGGGAGCGATAGAGCGGCTTTGGTGGGCACTTGGCATCCAGCTAGGGTCAACCCACCACACTAGCATATTTTTATTATATTCAGGTTTAATGGGCAAATAAGATTTTTCAAAAATAATTTTCATTTACTGAGGTGCAGAAATATGTAGTATAGCATATTTGTTCAGGGGCAGCATTACTAGGCCTCTGTAAGTACATGTTGCTTTAAAAATTTTTGTCCACAGTTTTTGTAAGGGCCACTAACAGCATCACTGGATAAATTGAAAGAAACTTCTGAAATGTAATTTATGTCATGTTTTGTGACAGTTCGTAAGGAAGTTCAGTTAATGACTACATGATTCTGTTGAAATTGAATCTTTTGCTGAGTCTTTGATCTGCTTTGAGTCTTTGCTGACTCAGCTATACCCAGGAGACAGATCTCTTTCCAAACCATAGGGCTTCCTACTAGACGAGTGAGGGAATATTAAAGAAAAAATGCTGTGGACTGGCTGTTCCAGGTCCTCTTTCTCTTTGCGATCACAACTTGTATTGTAGTACGTGCTTTGTAAAAAGCTGTGCAATGGATTTTCCTTGTTACAGTCACACACGTATGTTCAATTTTCACTAGGCTTTATGAATAAATTGTAAATACAGATTTTATGTACTATATTTCAATACAAGTGAATAAAATTCAGCCTTGGAATGTTGTGCCGTGCAGAGCTCAGATCTTCGCAGAACATGGGAACGAGCGGCTATGCTTGGTCAGAGGTGCATCCGGGCCAGCATCTGGTCTCTGTCAGGAGCAAATAGCACATGCCTCAGGGAAGAGGGTAAGACCTCAGCAAGCTGCTCGTGGGACTTTTCCTGAATATTGTTGCAGTATCAGGCTCAGGATGTTCCTGCATGTCACACTGCGAAATGGGAGTGTCTAGGTATTTCATAACCATCAGCGGATCCTTTTTCTGAGGATCTGCCCGGTCCCATTTTGAAGCTATGTAATTTTTTAAAATAAGCAGGATCCTGTGGTAAGGACTGTCTACTGAACTGCCATTACTCACAGCACCTGAAAGTATGCTTTTACTACAGAACAGCTTGTGTTGTATGCCATGTTGATGGGGTTGACCATCTTTTGGGCCCTAAGAAAATGTGTTTGGTTTGCCAGTAAAAGTACCAACTGGAAAAGGAGCAAGCAAGTGTGGTATAGAGAGAAAGGGAAAGATGAAACACAGGAATGTGCACGTAGGTCCCTGAATTGCTGCAGTTCTTCCCTCTCCATTTCCTTTTCCTCCACTAGCTGACACTTCTGCCTTCTCCTGGCTCATTTTCTCTCACTTCACGTCTTTCCTTTTGGCTGTTAAACTTCCTCTGATTTTCCTTCCAATTTTCTCTACTTTTCAGACCTTTATTTGCAAACAATGATTACCATTTTGTTTTTCCATTAAAGTTGTTTTGTAAAGGAAAGGTTGTGCTGGCTTTATAGTCTGTCTGAGGAGGAGTATCACTCCTTCCACTGCCTCAGCTTGACTTCTGAGGGCCAGACTGAGGATCACAGTTAAGTGGATGTCCCAAGCAATGCACAGGGGAAGGTGCTCTGGTGACTGGACCGGGAGACTGGCTGTGAGGGGAAGGACACTAGAGGTGGGAATCTGGGGCTTTGGAGGATACGAAAAGGCTGAGGAGCTAAGGGATAGCTAAGAGGAAAAAAGGAATTTGAAAAAAACAGCTGAAACTCTGGAATGGCTGGAACTAGGGCCTAGGCTGCGCTGATTTGACTACCTTTATTCTTACCTCTAAGCCGCTTGCGGTGCTCTTCTGTGTGGACCTGCTGGGTTGGCTGGTGGTTGCTCAAGGAAGCTGTGGTCCACTGATGCTATGCCCCGCTGATGAGGCAGACATGCCCATGATGTGATGAATGAGATCTGAGGGGTTATTACAAACTTCTTGCTTCACTCAGGCCACTGTTCTTGAAGCAGTGCTTCCTTTGCGGAAATCACAAGTATCACAGCTCTTTAAGCAGTGCCGGAGAACTAGCTTTGATGACTGATTCTTCTTTTATGAGTTGTCACCGTCAGCTACAGATATTTGCAGACTTTTGGCAGAATGTCACTATGAATTTAAGGATTGATTTTTGACTGCGTTAGTCAATGACAGCTGATGGGTGACTGCCTCTTGCAGATCTTAAAATTCATGCCACTGCAGAAATGAAAGGCAATATTAAAAAAAAGTTGAAGGAACTTGGTAATCAGTTTGTTAATTGAAGCTGACTCTCGCTTTATGAGAATACAAATTAGAATATGCTACTCTGCCGCATAGCAAACAGTCTGCATTGCTGGGTCCAGTGATGAGGCACGATAGTGTACGGCTGGGTTATTTCACTGAAGAAGGTCTATAACCCCCAGTCTCATCCTGATGTTTAATGAGATGATCTTTGAGCTGTTGCTGTAATCTAATTGTGTATCTGAGTGATATACAAATTGTTTCTCTAAAGCTGTACTGAGTAAGGGATATATTTCAAAGTAATTATATTGTTAAGAGGCATAGCTTTTATTTGTGCATTTGGCAGGGGAACAGGATTAATCACTATAGTAAAAACAACTGTTTGGGTTTTTTGGAAACAAGATTTAAATGAGTTTTGATATTTATTCACCTTGTGTCTGTATATTAGGAGAAGGGTGACTAAAAAAAAATTACAGTTCATTTGAGAAAAAAGTGAAATGCAAATGTCTTTGACACACAGCGTTCATATTTTTCATGGGAGGAGTGGGAAGCACTGTTAGTTTAGACTAAGGCAGCCCTATTGATGCCCCCCCCCACCCCATCCCTTTTTTCTTCTGGCCTCCAGGGCTTGTCACTAGTGGTGTGCCAGGGCTCAGGATTGGGAACATACACATTGTCTGAGAATTTAGCTAGAGTTTTTGGTACGTGTGATGGCAGAGCCTTTTTTACATATTCCTTTCTGTAGCAATCTTACTCTCAAATGATTTGTATGAATTTGAAGAGTTTGGCTTTAAAAAAAATCAAGAGCCATTACAGAAAGAGGCACTGAGCTACATCATAGGAGTGTTCATGTATTCCAGTTTTATGACCATATGACTGCTGCCACCCTTTTTCTCAATTTGTCCATATGCTTACTAGCAATACACAACAGTGTGGGCTTTTTTTGCTAAAGAGGAAACAACAATTCTCCCTATCTGCTCATCACTTGGCAACGGCAAGCAAATGTTCTATTCTTCTAATAAACTGTAAAAAGGTGCCACTAGCAGTACAGTAGACAAACTAGATATTTTTAATAAAATTGACATGACTAAAGGTGATATAACTAACTATTTTAAAGTATGTACAGGAGCAATATGGGAGAAAAACTTTCTTTGGACTCATAATTTTGTTCTAGTGAACCCATGAAATGTATAGTCTGTTTCATTAGACAAGTACTCTTTTTTCAGGTTCATGCTTGTGCACAAAGGTGCATATTTTCCAGAGTATTTAGTTAGCATGAGTAAATTTTTATCAAACTTTTAAAGTTTTGCAAACCAAGAAGCGGAGCGAAGCGCCCAGGGGAAGTAGAATGAGTTTACCACAGCAAATTACATGAGCAGCGTCTGCGAGAGTGGACACTGGTGTGCATTTAACAAAACCCCAGACCTGCTTGTGGATGCATGTACACAGAACCAGTCCTGAAACTGGCATCTTTTAACCATGCCAAATTCTGCTCTGTGTACTCATGTTGACATAATTTCACTTCATCATTCACTGAAAGTGCAGTTAAAGTGACACTTGCAGAATCACCAAAGATAATTATTTGAAAGCATCTTTGCTGCTGGACAGCTGAAGTTAGTGTGGCAACAAATTTTTTTTTTTTGTTATACAGCAGCTTATTTTAAACAAGCAGAAGAAAATATAGTTTATAATTCAGAGGTAAATTGTACTTCCAACATGGTGTGTTTTAACTGATCAAGAAATATTGACATCCTGATTATTCTATTTTAAATATATGACTTCAGTGCCTGGAGGGAATAGTCTCTAAATGAATCTTCGTGGACCTAGCAGTAACAGTTACATGCCTTGCATGCCTAGCTGTTTGCACTTTGTCTCTTCAGCAATAGGTAGCTTTTGTTGGCTCAGCTAAAATGAAAAATCTTGAACTGCTATTTTTTTTCCTCATCAAATACTGTTGATGAAGAAAATAAATACTACATTTGTAAAAAATGATACCTTTACCTAATGGGCTTGTTCATCTTTATATTTCTTCTAGGCAAGCTAGATCAAGGAAAAGTGAATGGGGGGAGAATAAATGCACAAAAGTCATTACACATAAAAATAAAATAATATGTTGAAATATATTACATTTTATAATTTGGGTTTTTTTTGTTTTGTTTTTGCATCCTCAGATTGTTTTACAAACTTGTAAAATGTAGTTTGTCAGAAGTTTGATAAAAGATCTGTGCTAGAAAAGCTACACAAATAATATAGGTCAATGTGCTGGTTCCCAAATATACAGCAATAGTTAAAAAGATGGTCAGTATCACTATTATGGATATGTTTTGAAGAGTTTTGACTTGACCATTATATTTCATTGTTGAGAAAGATTTGCATTTGGAGATTATACAGAAATCAAGGAAACTAGCCTAAACTTTTCATGTTTAGAGTTCTCTTGGCTTTTATGTTTTATGCTCCAGGCAAACTATCACTTCTTGGCATGGTAGTTGCACTTTCAGTAAGGAGAAGCGCCTGTTTCAGGAAAGACTCCTTTGCCTGCTTTAAGACTTATGACTCTTAGTTGCAGTGTTTTAGAGCTGCGTGGGTACGGTGTTCAGGTGCTGCCTCCACAGGCTTGCTCTTACAGCCGGTATCTCAGGCAGAGATAGAACTTGTGCGGCGCTCCTTACTCAAGGATGCGAAGGAGGGAGCAGTGTAATCCCTGGAAATTCTATGGAAAAGGATTTGGTTTTGAAGGCTTTTCTGAGTTATCTGTTCAGGCTGTGGATACATGTTGAAGGTGTGTGTTTTGATTGTTGGATATTTTTTTTTTTTTGAGTGGGGGTGTGTGGGTTTGATTCTTTGGGATTGTGTTGGTTTTTTGTTTGTGTGTTTTGGTTCTTTGGGTTGTTTTTTTTTCTGGGGGGTTGTTTTTTTGTTTGTTTTTTGTTTGGTTTGGGTGGGGTTGTGTTTTTTGGTTTGTGGTTTTTTTTTTTTTTTTTTTTACTCTGGCAGTGTATCTAGCAGTGCAGTCTTCAGACTCCTTTTTCTTTCTCTTTCTGTGTATACTGTAGTGTAATGAAGTGGATAGTGAATTCCTGTTCCTCCCAGTTGCTCAGCTGTCTTAAAGCTTGTCCTTTTGTCAAGCAAGAACTTGCAATGAGGTTTCTATTGGCTACCTTGATTTACTGTTCTCTTGTCTGATTAGGGTCTCTGAAGACTCTCCTCTGAGTATTTGCAAGTAAGCTTCTACTTGAAGTTCCCCACAATGTATTTAATACATTTAAATTAATACATTTAAAATAATCAGTACACTTAAATCAATAAAATAACACAGTACATTTAAAAAGGGTAAGGTTGAGGTAGATAGAAACTTAAACTGTTACTGTTTTTCTCTGAGATATACTGTCAGAAGTGCATGCACATCCTTCTTCGTCTTTCCTTCAAAGCCTAACCTTGTCTTTGGATAGTCTGATTGAGAAAAAGAAGTCTTTCCTGCCTCCACTTTTACCATGTGAGAGGAGTTCAGCTATGTAGGAAAAAATTTATTTGGCTTCAAATTCTCCCACAGCATGACTATACATATAAACAACTATGTCAGAGACCAACTATGGCAAGCAAATAGCCTGTCATTCCAGAAGATGCTGTTTGGATTTAGAGGCTGAGGAAAGGTATTGTTGTGAAGGAATCTTTGCTTCTGTTACTGAGTTCTGCACACAGGGGATAGGTGGGGAGAAATCCTCTTGATACCTGCAGGATACAAGACATCAGACCTGTCAATATTTACATGTTAGTCCTTATTCATACCAGGCTTAGTCCCATAAAAGTCAGTATCCTTTTTGTAATGGAAGCCATGACATCCATAAGTACATACAGGTTTAGTATCTAGATGAAGAGAACTGGTCCTTTTCTTTGTTTCTGGAGAAACAGGATTCTCTTATTGTTGTGTCCTGGGTAGAGCTGCTTTTTGAAACTTGGCTGGGATATAAGAGCTTCATTTACAGTCAGGGAGACAGAGAAGGCTGAGCTTCCAGTACAACTGCTTCATTTTACCCTTTTTTAATTTCTGTCCATTATATTTACACATTTATGGGTATATCTAGGACTTTACAAATTAAAAGTTTATATTTCTTTAATGTGAAAGTACCATATTCTTGGGTGTTGGAATACCTGCTGCTGTACTGTGTGCAAGAAAAATAGTTTTTGAGAGTCTGTGATGTGGTATCTGTCTCACATTTTGCTTCCTAAATACACATACGTAATCTTACAGAAACCTGAATTAGAATTAACTGTTAGTAATGTATTTGTATGATCTGTAAGTTAGTCATATCCATTAGCTATGATATAACCCACATAAACTGGTTGATTTTGGGTAAGAATAGTGCATAATGCTCAAAATGTCACCCTTGCAGAAAATGAACTACCAAAATATTGGAACAGGCGCTTTATGCCCCTATATGTGTGAGTGCACAGAATTTCTATGAGCAGATACTGCTTGCTGTGAGCCACAAGCAATTTATAGGGACAGATTCATATTGGAACATGACATCATAAAATATACTACTTAGGAAGGTAGGAATATGATTTAACAGCCTAGAAGCTTCCCCCCTTTTTTTTTCTGAAACATAAGCAAATTGAGCAGAGAAGCTAAAATTGACTATTAAATTTATGTACCGCTCAGACGTATTATGTCTTTGATCTATTTATTTTAGTTTAAATTAATGAGGATTCGATGTGTCCAGTTCTCAGCTGGAAGGCTTCTAAAGGCAGCAAAATAAAAGTGGTATGAGAAGAGCAGTTCATTTTATGATGGCTGGTGCTACAGTAATGTTAGGGAGTGATGTTTATTAGCCACTCTGCTTTCTGAGTGTAGCTTTTAAAACATACTGCTTTTACTGTGGAGTATTTTTTAA
This sequence comes from Sula dactylatra, assembly GCA_013389905.1. Lineage (NCBI taxonomy): Eukaryota > Metazoa > Chordata > Aves > Suliformes > Sulidae > Sula > Sula dactylatra. Next base: position 156,813 of record WEKW01006876.1, read on the forward strand.
TTAACAGCCCTTTATTTCATGTGTTTAGGATGTTTATTTTATGCAAAAAGAAAGTTTCTACCTTATTAAACAGCACGCTGCAGTGAGATCAAATGTACTAGAAGTCAATATTACTGATTATTTTTTCCTGAATCGTTCCATTAATTAACAGAATGACATTTCTGCTGTTATGGAGTTGTCTCAAATCTCCAGTCTTCCCCCCCGTGAAAGGCAGTGATGTCTCATAACTGTGTGCTATCAGCAGGCAAGCTTGTGGGACTCAGTAAAGCTGCTAGTGACAAAAGTCTTTTTGAGTCACAGCATTAGGTTGTTACTACTTCAGATATTTGCTATGATAAAGCTAAAGCAATTGGGTTGGATCTAAAAACGATATTGATGTCATGAATATTCTGTAACTTATCAGATAAGTGTCTGGTTATTGGATGTTTCAAAAAATCAGGGAGTTGAAACTTCAACTTTATTCTGGTACGGAATGAAACAATTATACCCTTGGTTGATGGCTAGATTTTAGTAGAAAGCAGTCGTCCGCATTAGAATCTGCAATATGCAACCTTGTCATCAGTCTTGGCAAATGGGTAGGGATTAGGCCAGTGTCAGAACCTGTGACCCTCCCTCCTGTAAAGCAAAAATACGTTGTCAGAGCATTGAGGTGAACCATGTCCTACAGCTTTCTGTGCTGTGCTGTACATAGTTTATGGATAGGTAAAAACCACATTCTCTAGGGCTGTTGTTTTGTCAAAACAGTCAGTAATGTGAAGCAGCAATTACTTTCCTACCATATATTCACAAGGAGTCAAAGCACTCTTTCCTTTGTGAGGAAAGCAGAGCAAGGGGGAGTGGATCCAACTGAATGTGGAACGTAGATTTAGACACATTTTCTGTATCTAAAAAAAATTAAATGGAAAATGTTGCAGAACAATATTTTCCCCACAGACATTACAAAATGAAACTTTAAAGTAGAAGAGAGGGGGAATGAATAACAGTTTTTGAATCTTGCTGGGTGATAAAAGAAATCAATATTCCTAAATTGTGTAACTGATGATAAGTTTATGAAGTAAATACAGGAGCAGCTGATAGCATACTTTTGAGGAATCAGATACTACACAGACAGAAATCGATGTTGTTTTGTTTTGTTTTAGACATCAAGAAGTGTCTAATCTTTTCTGGTTTTGCTTTTGTGCTTGAGTACATTGTTTTTTTAAATTCTCCAGGTGCTTCTTCCACATGAGTGCACGAAGAGTAGCCAGTTAAAGAAACAACTGCTGTGGAGGACAGCATGACCACCATGAAAGGAAGCTGCCTCCTTGCACTGCTGTTGGCAGGACTTGGGGTATTAGGAATATTGGAGCCAACAACAACAGAAGATACCCGCTGCCACAGAGCTGAGCACCCGGTTATTGCATACAAAGGTAAGCGGTAAGCACAAAAAAAACTTTTCCAGAAGTAGGCTAAGGACTGTGTCATCTTTTCATGGAAACCTCTGTTTTTAATGTATAATGGTATGAAAAAAAGAAGTGTATTCGGTGCTGCTATATAGTAACCCGGACTGTATTCCATACAATTTAAATACAACTAGGCTTGCTAAGTTTGTTCACAGTTTGGTGCTGAATGTGTCATTTAAAGGTGAGTGACTCATTTTCCTCTGTGATTAAAACCAGCCTGTACTGCTGCATGGATTGTTCCTTTCCAGGTGCAGGACTCTGCATGTGTACACATAGTTTCATGAGTAGCTTTTGGCCCATTCTCCCAGCCTATCTAGGTCCCTCTGGACAGCAGCCCTGCCCTCAAGGTTATCAACTGTTTCTCTGAATTTGGTGCAAACTTTACAGACTGCACTCTGTTCCCTCCCCTTGGTCATTGATTAAGGTGTTAAAACAGGACAGGTCCCAGGATCAACCCTTGTGATATTCCACTTGTTACCGGCCTCATGGTGGAGTAAGGTCCATTAAACATTTACTCTCTGGGCTTGATCATCCAACTGGCTTTTTACCTATCTGGTTGCCTACCTGAAGTGACAGACCATAACATCCTAACTTGCAGTGAGGCAGTGTGGGAAGCTTTGAGATAAATGATGTCCCCGCTCTCCCCTCATTATTAAAACACATCAATTTATTATAGAAGGCAATTGGGTTGGTCAGGAATCATTTATCCTTGGGAAATCCATGCTGACTGTTCTCAGTCACCTTCTCCTCCTTATGTCCAGAAAAGTGCATTCCAAGAGGACGAACTCCATAACTTTCCCAGGAACTTAAGAGAGATTGACTGGCCTGTAGTTCCCACATTAGTTTTCCTGCAGTTACTGAGGACGTTCCTTCATCTCTGTGACTTCTCAGAAATGAAGAGTGGCCAGTTATCTCAGTGTCTGTGGATGCAGCTTGTGTGATCCCATGGATTTATATAGGTTGAGATCTTGCAAGTCATCCCTGACTCAGGCCACATCTACTGCTGGTAGTTCTTGAACCCCTTCACTAAACTTCAGATGCTTTTGAGACCTTGTTGGTGAAGACTGAAACAAAGAAGGTATTAAGTTTCTCAGCATCATCTGTGTCTGCTGGCACTAGATCACCTGCCCGATTCAGCAACAGGTTTATATTTTCCTTTTCATTACTATTGTAGCAGTAGAAGCTGCTTTTGTTGCCCTTGACATTCCATGCAAGTCTTAACTCCCATTGAACTTTGTTTAACCTGGCACAATCCTTACATGTCCATGCGGTATTTCTAAATTCCTCCTTGGTCACCTTGTCCCTGCTTACACCTCATACATACACCCTTTTTGCATTGGAGCTCCACTATGAGTTCCTTGCTTCACCAGGCCAGTCTCTTCATACATGTGGTTGTTGTCTTGAGTATTGGGATGGACCGCTGAGGAACAGCTGGAGCAAAGAGAAGAACAATTGGGGGATGTTGTCTGTAAAAACTTGAGGCCTTTAATAACTTACCTGATTATTTTTTTATTTATTTGAATTTAGATTTTTCCATTAGTGTCGCAACTTACATGTTGCATTCCTTCTGTTTTTCTAAGAAGGCACACGTGTAATTATTCTGTTCCAACTAATTAGGTTTTATTGAATTTTAATTGAAAAAAGATTTGTTTCCTTTCTTTTCATAAAGTTAGAGCAAATAATGTTATGTTTTCTACAGAAAGTATTTTTGTTCTGGCATTCTAGTGGTTTAATAAGGGTGGTGGTGTCAGCTGTCCCTTTCTTCAGTACATTGGAGAATAAACTAAAGTGGTTACGTTCTGTACCTGGGAACTGCAAACCGTGAGTCTGTTGTGAAGGAAGGACCTTTAGCTGTCATTTATTGATGGACTAAATAGTATGATTTATTCTGATGAAATATCTGGTTTTCTTAGCATTCATGTTGTGTGTATAATTTAGTTAAAAATTTTATTTTTATCATAACGCACATACACAATGTTGTAAATTCAAGTAGCACAGTTAAAATCCTGGCACTTAACTGCATAATCTCACAAAGGGATCAGTGCATGTACTTTTTTTTGGTATATGCAACTGTAAAAGCAAATAGTGGAGACTAATTACCGGAGCCACATGCTAAAAGTTGATTAAAAATGTGTTGGTTTGTTAATCTGATTCAGCCAACATTTAGGGGAGTAGCTTGAATGTAGCCTTATCCTGCCTTTTAGACCGTTATTGTTTTCTGTCATATTTAATTTCTAGTGATTCCTTCCGGTTCTAAGTTACTATGCTAAGGCTTTTTGGAGACAGAGCCCTTCTCTGCCGTCTTGTTTTATTTGCATCTTTTGTTGTAGGCAGAGATAGTGTCACGGTTAGAGTTTACTGAACAAAACCAATTCCTTTTTACTGTAAATATATGTGGGAAATGCAATTATATAGAAACATTTAGTGTCAGATCGTTACTATGAGATTTAAAAGATTATCAATGCCAGACTCTCTCTTGACCTTTGTTGTAAAAATATAATTAATCAGTGCATATCCATGATATACCTTAGCTTTTATGAACTGACGTATCTTGAAAAAGTTTTCAGTCACTTAAACGTATTCTGACAAGCTGTAGCTTANAAAGAGGTGTGTGTGAGAAGAGCTATTCTGTGAATGAATTGTGCTGTAGGAGTTCGCAGGATTCAGCCAGCCCTCTTCCCGGTTTCTGTATTCTTCGTGCGGTATTTACTGGCTTCATGAATGCCTATGGGAAAGTGCCCTCTATATCTGTTGACATTATTAGTGCTGCTAGACCAACACAGAGTCGTGAAATAAATTCTTAACAGCTACGAAACCTTTAATTTGAATGCTGCATTAATACCC
>WEKW01006876.1:164161-180338 GCA_013389905.1 Sula dactylatra
GGACTAACTGTGATGGTGCATAGTCCCTCTTTTAAGTTCCTTTCTCTAAGGAAGAGTCTGCCTCCAGATGTGTAAAGGTGTTCTAGTCTGTTGAAATTCAAGCTTTAAAAATAAAACTTAAAAAAACCCAAAGAAACAAAAACAACAAAAAGAAGCCCTTGTCAAACTGTCTGAATATGTTACATGCATGTACTGAGGATTCATCAGCNCTCATAGTGTGAGATTATTGGTCTTTGCATACGTTTCTATGTGTTTACAATGTGTAAATAATATATTTATGCTTGAAATAAGAAAGAAAAAGGGCTGAAATAAGCTGGCCATTAAAGATAGAGCCTTAAAATTTTCATTTTTATTGAATTTTATTTTATCAAGATATGCTTGCATGTGCATGTAGATATGAATTGTTAGCTCTGTAAAGTGTATTAGGGTTTACTGATGGCCAGCAACTTCTTGGAAAACACACTCTCTTAATGTAGTAAAGGGATGTGTCTAACCTAAATGGTTAGAAAAAGCTGTGGAAACCAAATTTCCTCTGGGTAGGAACAGTGAGGAGTAAATCACAGGCAAACAGTGTTTAGAAAAATAAGACGCCTATGAGAAATGACTGTTTACAAAAGTTGAGCTATTCAGATGCAAAAACCAAAGCAAACTAGTTGAGTAGTGTAATGTTTGTCTAAATATTTCCATAGGTTTCAAAGCACTTAGCCACACTCTGTACAGAACCTCTGTGCTAGATGGAGGTGATATTTTATTACTGATTAAAAAACAAAACAAAACCAACTGTAAAATTAGTTACAGTAGCACTTTGTTTCCCCTGAACATTTGCTGAACTTTGAAACTGTCAGACTTGTCAAAACATGCGCACTCAGCTGAAGACTCGTGCTGTAGGCAGACCTCATCCATCAGGTAGAACTGAAGGGGCCATCCCAACTAATTAGCGGTGTGTGAAAATAAGCTGGAAAAAAAATTGACCCAACTCCAATTTCAGGTGTAAAGTTATAAGTATCGACTGTCCTGCAGTTTACCTGCGTAACGCTGAATTTCTTAGGCTTTTGTATCAGAAATAAAGTGCAGTTGTGAACTGGACTTAATTGGATGTTGAAGCTACAGCTGAGATCATCTGTTCTGGGGCAAATCTCATTCTTTTACACTCCCATAAAGTAATCGGAATTTAAGGTTGTGCTGTCTCAACAAAAAAAAATCAGTTGACATAATTTTAGAAGCTGTATTTAGTGATATTTTAAACACATGCTGTGCTGTAAAGAAGCTATCTGTTGAATAAACATGCTCAAAAATAACAACTCAATCCATAGAAGAAATGAACATAAACCCTTCATTTCTACTTGAGGTTAACCAGAAAAGAAAAATAGCAGTTATTTTTTGATTCCTTGGTTCGGGAATACTAAGAAATATATTTTCTTAACCTTATTGTCTGACCACCACAGAATTCTCTCACTTGATGTTTGTCTACGTAATATAGACTCAATACATTGCTCTGCCCGTTTTATCATGTGGTTTGTATATGGAGTGCATGCACTTAACATGTGCCAAGAAGAAATAACAGGTGGGCTGAATGAAGAAGGATATATGGTGTATGAACTTCTTTTTGTTTGTACTCTCTTCTCTTCCCCTAATCTTGCTGCAAGCTACTGTTCAAACTAATAGTAGTCTATGAAGCTGCTCAGTTTTTATTGCTTTTTCCTTCTCTTTCCACTGGTTTTCAAAAATAAACTTTAAAGACATCCTGCCAGCTTCAAGAGTGGGCATGAGGTGTATTGCTTTCCACCCCCTATCCTCTTTTGGGTTTTTCTTTAAATAAAGATGATTCATCAGTGAAGGAAAGTTGATTGCTAGATATTGCAACTTTGCTTTGTCTAGACAATAGGACTACGAGATTGCTTGCACTACCCTGCCAAGAACCAGCCCCTCTTAAGGAGGAAAATAATTCCATCACTTGTGTATTTTCTGTGTCGAATCAGGTTTGCCTTTACTTTTGTACAGGAGACTAAGTGCCCGCTTGGGAATGGCAACTTTCAACAGCTTACAGTTAATTTTAAAACTCATAGCTTTCAAGATTGAAAGATGCTATCCCCTTGCTATTTCCCTGAATCACACAGCATCTTTGGTGTGCGTTCCCATAAAAACCAGGGTATGGCAAGGACTGAATTCTCTAAGAAAAGGATGTGCTCACCAGCTAACTTTCTTTTATTATTATTATTGGCAGAAGTGATCATGTTTTAAAGCAAGCATCAATTTACAGTTCTTTTGGCATACCAGCCAAGTGCTGGACCATCATAGAACGTTAATAATTTTAATAAGTTTCTGATAATTGAAAATCAGCAGTGGCTGCAATGGCTAGTGAGCTGCACAGACATGTCCTATAAGCCCTTCAATAACCTTTCCATAGCTGATTTTTTGCCTGTTGCACTAATGTGGAAGTTTGGAGCGTGTGAAATTTCCTGGTTGTTAACAAAGCAGCAGAATGAGTGAGAGACTCCTGCCATGTTCCACTAGCTGTACAAAGTGGGCAGATGGAATTAAAATCTGTTTTCTTGTTCTTTTTTTTTCTTCTTCTTTTTCAGAGGGGATGTATTTTTAATGGAGAAGGGCATTTTTACTGAAAGGTTGTAAAACATCCCAACTGGAATATGTTAAAGAAACAGATCAGCTACCAAGAAATAGAGCTCCTAAGCAGCTGAAGTTCTAGCATCTTTTAGAAGTTTTGGTGTGTTTAAAGACAAGAAGAAATAAAGTATTGGTTTGGTTTTTCTCTATTTTATATTTTTTCCACCAGACAGTATTTTAATTTTTTTCATAAGATGTTTAAGGTATATTTTATCCCTTCTATTGACAGCTGTCAGTGTGAATATTCTACTGATCTACCCCTTGGAAAAGGCATTAATGAAGCATATCCATTGTATCTAAATCATCTGGCGCAGTGTAAATTATGTTTTGCTGAAGTTTTAAGTTCTCTATGCATAACCTCCACACTGGTTCTTGCGAATTTGGTTCTTCTCCCTCTTCAGGCACTGCATTGCAATATGTCCAAAGCTAACGGGTGTTGACTGAAGAGGAAGAGCATGTGTATGGCTAGTTAGCATTGCACAGCTAAGGAGCTGAGAGTCAGCCCTTTTTAACTTGCCTTGGTGTAACCTATTTGTGCCCAGCTCTTCACGGAGCTCGTGGCTGCACAGTTGTCACAGCCCGGCAGGACACGGTTGTGGTGTGTGGAGCAGGTGGCCCTGCGGGCTCCACCGCTGGTGAGGGTGCCCATGCAGCCTGCCTGGCCTCTCACAGCAGCGGCAGCAGCATGGCTCTACGTTTCACAAGAAACATCCTTAATTCAGTTCTTCTCAGTTACTTCTCCTGAAGTAACCTAGACTGCTAGTTTGTGAAACGCGGCGACAATTGCAGTTACTGGCCTTCTGATCCTGCACAACTCTCTTTTCATACTTGATAGTGACCAGATTTCTGGAAAGACTCGTTCCAGTGGTCTTCCCTTCCAGATTCTGCGCGGCATTTACGGGGCCTGTCTTGCACTCACTTGGCAGTACCTGCTGCCCTTACTGCCTGTCACTGAAAATCGCCGCCTGCTGGCTGTTACATTGGCTGAGAGATCTGGGGATACCCTGGCTCGCCCTTGGGCCTTGCCTGGAACCCTACAATTTCCAGGAATCTTAGAGGTGTGGAGGAAAAACGTGTAAATTTTCCCTTTTCCCTCTCTGTTTCTTAAACAAACTTTCAGAGATACTTTGTGTTGATTTGACAGAACAGGTGGAAGTAGAGAAATGCAGTCAGTGCTTCTTCAAAGTGATTTTTTTCACATGCTTTCTTTCCTGCCTCCCTTCTGTGGCACTACTCGTTTGCTATTGACAAGACTATAGGGTGCTGAATAATAGCTGATTTTGTATGTGTGGCTGAACATGGTAGATATTCACTTGTTACGTGGCAATTTGTCACATTCAGGTGAGATCACACTTTGACTTGTCTTAAGCTTGTCTTTCCACTTACAGTGCTCACTTTAGATTTTGTTTTGAAGGCTTTCTGGACAAAGAAATGCAGTTCTTCTCTACCATTTCTAAGAATTACAACTAGCTCTATAGTAAATCGACTAAAGTAGTTGTTAATAATGACGAATACCTGGAATTTGACAATACCTTTTAGAACAAAAATAACTTCTACAAAGAGAAGTGCTGTTCTGTTGTTTGTGGGGTTGTGTTTTTTCCTTTCCTTTTTCTTCCTTGTCACTTTCTTTTTTTGGCTCGGGGGCATCTTTTTGGGTTTTTTTGCGGTGGGGGAGTGGAGGGGGTGGGGAGGGTGTTCCACTTTGAAGTCCTGGCTCCAAGCTCTTACCAAGATTAGTGACAGGCTTTACCCTATACGTCCTTTGTGTTACAATATGATTTGTTTTGTTGATCTTTGTATTTTTTGCATTAAATGCCTTCAGACCTGAAAATATTTTAAGAGCTATAGTCTTGGGAGAACTGATAGAATCAAGAAATTTTATTATGCTAAAATAATGTAAATGAAGAAGCTTAGTACATTCATATGCCAACATAAATAAGAATGAGCCATGGCACAACAAATTAGAAACAAGGTCTTGCTAACTGAAACATAGATATTTCCCACAAAACCAACACAGCATTAATATAACTGCCTATAGGCAATTGACTTTAGGCTTCTGTTCCCTACAATACCTATATAAAACCTGAGCAGGTTTCTTTACAAAACTCCATGTTGAGACCAAATACCAGTTTCTCATAACCATACAACATGGTTTCCGTCAAAATTAATTCTGTGACCGGTTGCCAAAGCCAGCATGTAAGTGTTAGAAAGTGAAAGGTTAAGCCCCTCTGAAGAGAGGGCATGACTAAGGATGTCAAGCGTATTATGCAGTCAGTCTGTCCCTCTGCGTCATGTTTGGGAAGGCAGGCAGTGGCAGCACAGGGGCCAGAACTGGTAACTGGAAGGGGGAGCTGCACTTGCTGGGAAAAGCATGTGTGCTCTGTGCTGGCTGAGGTGTGAAGTTAATGGTTTTTGACTGGGAGAACCTCCCCAGGCTAAAATAAATCTTTCATCAGTATGGGGAAGGGCAGATGCAGCAAGTAGTATTTCCACGTGTCAAAACACAGCTGAGCTTCACGGCATAGTTTTCACAGCTCAGAAAACATCCTTATTATAGTAGCGTGTTCATCTCTGCCTATCCTGCTGAATGAGTCCCTACCCTGAAGTGTGGATCAGCTGACCTGCAATGTGATTTACAGTGTAAATTGGGTGAAAGCCATTCTTGCTTCATCGTCCTTCGTTCACTGATGGTTCTTCTTTCTCCTTAGAATTCTCACAGCCTTCTTATATTTTTTTTATTTTAGATCTCTTGCATTGATTAGCTTTCTGGACTCTTTCCTCCCCCTTTTCTGCTCTTAAATGATATGTTTCAGGTATAGGCCGTTCCTCAATTTTAGAGATTGAACTGAGACCTAATATTAAGACTTGATTGATAATACTACTGCTGTCTACAGCAGGCTTCTTATACCTTTTGTTCTGGGCCATCTTGAACTAGCAGCTGAAACAAACAGGATATTGAAACAGAAGTAACATAAGTCTGGTGCAGGATAATTATTGCGTTTTCCTGAGGTTTTCTCTTCCTCTTTGTCTTCACCTGGATGTGTTCCCATCATTCTTCTGGTCTTTCCCTCTATGCCCTCTATGTAAATCTTGCGTAACATAGTCTTTCCATACATATGCTGTCCCCCAGGCTTCCCTGCCTCTTTAGCATGTGAACTTAACCTTACTGTTTTCTCACTATGGTGTTGCTGGTGCAGAACATTCCCTGAAATTTTTTTTTAAACTCTCTGGATCTTTGCTTCAGCACCTTTCATTAGCACTGAACTGCCTATGTTTTTATGTTGTATACCTTCTTGTGCCTCCTTACCTGAACATCATCCCGTCTCTACTTTAATCTGCTTCTAATCTGATGACGGGCTTCTGGTCACCTTTAATCTTAAAACTACTGGGTCTGGGTTTTTGGTGGTTTGCTGGGGTTTTTTTTGGTTTGTTTTGGGTTTTCCCCCCCCTTTTCTGTTTAAGCAGTGCAGTTTGTATGTGTTTTATGCTTCTGGCCTGGATGCCTCCTCCTTTGCCTGAATATGTGTGTGTGTGTTTATACGTAACAAACATGAGTTGAAGTGATAAAACCTGTAAACAGTTCCATCACTTGTAGCCTGCTAGAGTAAATAGGTTCTAGTAGTTTCCAGTGATCCCTCAGATCTCTTTGCTTCCTGTCTAAGCTCCTTCTTCTAACATATATTAAGCTTTTTACTGATATACAGTAGACTCATTCTAGTTATGAATGCAATGAAGGAGACTCCTTGGTTGCCCCTACAAGCACGACACCTGAAATCTGTCTTGTCATTCTCCAGGTGCCCCCCTCTGGAATTTCTTTGTTATGTTTGTTTTCTCCTCTAAGCATCTACTGCCCCTGAGCTCCTCTGTTGTACAGCCAGGTGTATACAAAATTCAAGAAGAGCAGGGTTCCTAAATCTGCTTCTGACAGCTTCCAGAAAACACAGTTTAATGATTACTAGGGCAGCAGTTTCCCAGAACTAAGATAGTGGAGAATCTAAAGAGCAAGAGAGCAGACTGCAATCCTTACTGTGTTTCTACACCAGTGGGTTTGAGTTTATGTCAAGGTGATGTCATTCAGGCTCATACTTGTGACTATTCCATTACAAAATAATGAGAACAGATGTATGCAATGACAAAATGGAGTAAGAACGACAGTTGAATGCAATCTGCAAGTAGACCAACATGAGTCTGTATTGCACTTAAATGCCCCCCAAACTCAGATGTTTCAGTTTTGGCTCTTCCCTACTTTTTCCTTAATTTTCATTTGTTTCTTCATGGTAGTCTGCTGGCATGATATTTTCATGGTTCCTAATTTGAACAATTAGTACAGATTGGTAGGCTTTTTGCTTTAAAGCAGACCAGGATTTGGAAAACCTGTTTCAACTCTTGGCTTACTTGACAGTCACTTTACATTTGCTGTTCAAAATACAGTGCAGAAAATCAGGGAACTGAAAATTTTTAAGCCGAGTTCTTGGCAACTTAAACTGTTGTTAAGCATACTTAGTTACTATTTTAAAATATAATGCTATCCTCAAATGACTGATACTGTATAATTTAAAAATATTATAACATCAGGTATGCCATGTTTGAGTCAGGGGTTTGCTTCCTTAGAAGTGGGAAGGGTATGGTTAATGAGATTGCTTCCAGCTGGCTAGTGTAGTAGGTTTTATTGTTTTTCTTTTTTCTGGAATGGTCTGGGTCTCTAGTTTCATGCTGTTTCTGTGTATGAGAGAAAGAAAACTCAAAGGGGCTGTAATTGTGTATCAGGGCTGATACCTTGTCACTGCATAATTTCTGTAGAACTTGCAAGTGACTGAGTATATAAAAACTGGGCTCGTAGCGCTGAAACCACTTTCATCTAGGTGGGGGTTCATTCTTTTTTCCCTTACACCTTCTTGTATTTTTATGCAATGTGTGTGTTTGAACAACGAAGCATAAACAATTCAAAACCCTTGTTCAGAAAAATAAGTAGTCATTGCAGCAGATGTTACTGTCTCTTCCCTGAGGGCACAGACGGTCAGAACCCAAATTCCCTTTAATTATCCCAGTAATAGACATATGCACACATAAGAATGCAGAAATATGTGCTTCTAACTGGGGAAGCTCTGTCAAGACAAAGAAAACAGGAATGCAGGCTGGATTTTGGACCTTGAGACTTTGGAGGTTAGAGCATCTTGTAAGAGCAGGTGAGGGATCCGGGGCAGGGCAAGTACTGTGCCTGCGCTGGCCCTACCTGGAGAGTGGTATGCAACTCGTGGAGGCAGTGACTTTGTGCCTAATAAGAGAACCAATGAAAGATGTGAGGAATCGGGTAGAAAGATGTGAGGAATCGGATAGAAAGAAGTAAGTTTACAGTAGGCTTGAGAAAGAAGTTTAAGTTCACTAGTATAAAGTCAAGAAACATGCTTTTAAGTATGCTTTATTTTCAGTTTTTCCCATTAATAATAAATAAATTACAGCCCTGCCTCATTACCTCCAAAATTGTTCTGAAGCTGTACTAGTTGTTTAAAAAACGAAGGCCCAATAAGCAGGTGGTGAACTTTCTGGAAAGTGTCAAGAGGTTTATGGTCTTGGGATTTGTTTTATTACAGATGTTTTGAAGTGGAGAGGAGCTCAGGGAGTTGGCAGAGCTTCTAGATAAGGCTAGAGTTACATATTTATTTCTTGGCCTCTGCAGCTCTCTTTGTGAGGAAAGGCAAGCTTCAGGACTGTGTTCAGTTGTGTTGTATAGTAGAAGGAAGGCAGCTGCCTTGTTTGTGATCCAGAGACCTCCAGAATACTGGATCTGGAAAGGGAGCTGCAATTTTAAGGTTGGTTTTGTCTTTTTGTTGTTTTGGGTTTTTTTGTCCCCTCCCTATGAGCAAAGATGTGCTCTGAGCTGCAGATGGAGATCTGACACGTTTTCATGTTTCCAAAGAGGAACCAAATGTAGTGTGGTAAGACTTAAAAGAGGAATCTTTTAGTTTGTGGTTGCTGATTTAATCATGCTGGGCAAAGTTGTAACTTCATCTTTTCTTTTATGGAGGTTTGGATTGCATTAGCTAACCCTGCCTAAACAATTGCTTTTACTTTTTTCCTTGGTGGAAATAAATGATGTTTTATTTTCTTATATCTTCCTGGATCCCTATTTTAGAAACTGTACAGTTCTTACTGTCTAATTGCTAATTACCAGAATGCCTATATTTTTCAGTGTATTGTCTAGATTAAAAAATATTCTTAATTTTTATAAGAAATATTTTTAATTTTGGGGTTTATTAAATATTAGGGATTATCTAATATAAATACATATTCTTTTGTTTCCCAGTTATGATGTCCATGTGCTCTTAATTCTATATTACTAAAATCAGCAGTGTACACAGCCCCGGTATAAATGTGTTCTGTATGGTAAGGGCTACATACATTGTCTTTTTCATTAAAATGTAATACTGAGTAGTGTAACAGACCTATCTGTCCTAATCTCTTCCTTTTACAGAGAAGCATGAAATGATGTCAGCTGACGCCATCGTTTTGTTGTTGAACTAGTAGTTCTCTCCACATATGTTGTATCCAGTCTGCTTCTGGTGTACTTTGTTTAGATTATGCGAGCCTTCTGGTAGCGAAGACTGTTAGATCTGTTACATCCATGACCCTCAGCCTTGACATGTGGATGTTTGCAACATGTATATGAAAAAGTGGACATGCCAACTATGTTCTAATCTCAGTAACAAGTGGACCAGAAATTTCACTGGGCCATTGAGCTGGGATTGACTTAGTTTTTCACTTTTTTAAGAACAGATGTGTTTCTTTTTCTAAGGTTTAAATGTTAGAGAGTTGTTTTTTTTTCTTTTTTGTCCGTTTGACTAAGGTTCTTAATGCAGTAGTTTGTCAGTCTGGTATACTAAAAATTACAGAAAAGGCACCTTCCTGGCCTCTAATTCTTCCTGGTGGAGTAAATACGTGCTTGGTATCTAAGGGTCAGACTACTTGGGTTTTTTCTTGCTCCTTATACATAACTTCAACTCTGGGACTAAAATGCAATGCCGGTACTACCTTTAAGCTCTACTATTGTAAGAAGCTTTAATAATTATTTTCACTGCCTCTGAAATGCATGCTAAAGGACGACAGCATTAGGAGCCATGTAGAAAGGGTTAACGAATGCCCAGAGTGTTGACCTCAGGCTGTAACTATATTGAGTGCTCCTGGTTTTGCATCCTACCGGGAGTCTTTGTGAACAGCCTAGGCAACAGGCACTTTACAGCATCTCCCTCTTGGCTTTTCCCCAAAGCTCCTGTGGACAAGAGCTCTGCAGCATGGACAAGACACAGTCACCTTAGTGATACAGTCCTGCAAGACAACCTGCCTAAGCAGTCAGGATCATAAAGCTAAGGAGGTATATGGTCTTGGAAGCAGATCTGCCAACATACTATTGCATATAGAAAGCATATGTCTGGAATTACAGGTTTCGGAAAAGCAGCCAGTAATGGGCAGGCCTTCTCAGCTTTGCACTGAGCTGCTGTCTTCAAAGTGCTCAGCTTCTACCGTGGGCCTTACGGAAGAATAGCAAGTAGGAGGGCAGATGTTTATGCTCAGATTTTGAGATGACTATAATTCGCGTATTGTTTTTGCTGAGGTACTTCTAACTCCTAGAATGAGTCTTTTCTGTAAGATAAATGGAAAAATATTTGCTATGGTTACTATATTTGTTAGATGAGTTTGTTTTGGTTTATGATTTTCTTGTCTTGTCTTGTCTTTGCTTGTGTTTCTCAAAAGAAATGGCATTTTTAATGATTTCATGGTTAATGCAGCCAACAGGAATATACCCCTTGGGAAAAGCCCATTCTGGCCTGTTTTGCAACAGTCTAGGATAGAAGAATAATTTGGTCCAAAGTAAGTACAAATATGTAAAGAATGACTTGCACTTGTATGAGTTTAAACATTATGTACCAGAAATAGAACCACCATAGTTGTGGTGGAGCTTCACAGCACCGCAGCCTGAGGAGTGCATGAGGTAGTTTGTTCAGGTACAGCATAGGTTTCTCTGCACTACAATGACAACTGGACAAGCCCTGATGCCTGAACTAGAAGTCTGTTTGCAGCTGTGTTTTCAGAAGCTTAGCTGAGAAAAAAACATGCCTCTATATGATATCTTACATTGTCACTTACATATTTGTAACTATAGCCGCTTTCTTCCTGTTATTAATTACTTTTTTTTTAAACCTTATTGTTCAAAATTATTTAAAATGTGGAGTCATTGTATGTGAATGAGCAACACATGCCTTGAATAAGTCCTAGAAAGTAAGTTATGTTGTTGACAAACTAAGTCTCAGCCCCTTTTGGATAAGCAGTGTTGAATTGTGATTGGTTTCAGAAGTAGTACAGCCGTTCCTTGGCTGAACTGTCATGATGGAGTCCTCTTTTTTGTTGGAACCTGTGGAACAGTATTTGCATGTATTTCCTTTCATTGCTTGAGCTGTGGTACCTTTTTTCCTTTCATCTGCAGACAGTCAGTGACTTACCAGCAAGGGTGTGTTTAATGCATTTCTGTGAGGAGAGAATACAGTGAAAGAGCTAGAAAAGACTGGTGATTGGAAATGTAAGAAAAAAAGTATAGACAAAAGTGAATGGTAAATGATGCAACAGGCTGTGGCATGCCATTTTTCTTCTCTTTTTTCCCAACGTAGAGCAATGCTTGTTTTCCTGAAGTTGTTCTGAGTGAATTTATTGTTCATGGATATATTTATATTATGATGGGAATCTTAAAATGAGGACTCAACGATCACACTGAATTGATACTGATGATGCACAGAAATTACTGAAGAGAATCTTGTTTTTCTCAGTCCTAGTTTTAAAACAGTTAGGGACAGTGGAGTCCTGAACAGTCATAGCAGAGTGTTCACAAGTGCACCTAACTGTGTCCTTAAAGAGCGAATGTTGCAAATAAGTCCCGAAACAGGGCATGCTGAATGAATGAACAGGTGGATTGTTTCTTGCCAGCTGTGACACCTCACTTAATAGATTCCGCTGGGGTTAATGGGGGCTGGCACCAGGGCAGCGGGGGGTGATGTAATAGTGTCAATGTGGGACATCACTGCAGAGTCTTCTGACCTGTCTCGCTGCCTTTCACAGGAAGAGAAGATCTAAGTAGGCTAAAGTCACTATACAGCTTCAGGAAGATGGGGATTATTGTATCATCCTTAGGTTAGATACCTTTTAATTATAAAATAACTTTAGCATGTGGTAATATATTTTAATTTCCTTATGATAAGATTAGTCTATTTGTCGTACCGATGCCACCCAGAGACTTCTGTTAATATTGCAAATCTGCTAGTTTTCAACCGTGGTTGTTGTTGTTGATATTATTATTAATAATAATAAAAATTTTGCTAACAGGCTTTCTTCAAGAAGGTGGTACTGCACATATGTTTAACTTTGTGCTCACTATTTTCAAAAAGGACACCATGTCGTGAGGTGTCACGTACATACACCATAAACACTACTGAAATTTTTAATATCTATGTTAATTTTTTAATGAAATCAGGAGGTGTTTATTGTCTTTTAACTTTGCTATTTACCTTTAAAGATCACTTCTGAGTTCAGTTCTAAACATATCACTCTATTCCTTATTAGTAATTTCTCAATTTATTTTACTGTTTACTGTAGCTGTACTTTGAAGGGCTGAATAATAAAACTTAGATTAGAGAGAACTTTACTGTTTCATTTGCAAAGAACTATAGAGCTCCGCCTTTGGCAAGTCCTCGGACAATGTAAACCAAACAAGCTATGGCCTGTTGGGCAGATGCTAAATTTAAAGTAAAACTGAGACAGATTTCTGGAGTTTAATTTTTTGTACAAGTATCTAACATCCACCTGCCTAGCTCTGATTGTTAACCTCCCTTCTCTTTCAAACTCTTTAGACACTTCCTTGACCTTTCCTAGGAGCTGAGGGGACTTTGGTGTGTTTGCTTTGCCGTAGGTTTATGAGCCATGGCAAACTTTGTTTCCTATTAAATCTAAGCTATTAAAAACAAAAAAAACCCCCAAACCTAAAATGTGAAACCCCCAGGAAAATCCACAGCGTGTGATTCACAGCATGTGAAAGCAAGCAGTAACTTTCTCAGAATACAGCTTTTTCAATACCCACCTTTTAGTTCCATGGGAGAACATACATTTTCTTTCGGGAATGTTTTTGAGTTATAAGGCCTGCAGATTTCAGTCCTGTAATAGCAATAAAAAAGAAATTAATCTTTTTTTGCTAAGTATGTCTTGAATGTATCAAAAGGACCCAGCATGTTTTGGAGACCAGCTGTTGTAACTGTATGTATACCATGATATAGTTTTCCACGGACAGCTTTAAATCTGAGACTGATGTCTGCAGAACGGTAAACTGCATACTTAGTTTTAAAGGTCGGGGGGCGGGAAATCCAGGTTGAAGGTGTGTCTGAATAAGTGTTCTCGTTATCTGGAGTAAGAAGGGCTAGGTATTTTACTGCACTGCAGATGAACTGAGGGCAGAAGAAAGGGAGGGGAATGCCGGGAAGGGGAGGGTTAGAACTGGGGAGGGATGTTGCTGTTTGTCACCCGTGATCAGTAGGCAATACAATTAGGTTACGTGTCAGCAGGCCAGCTTAATTAACTTGCACATTTATTTATGGTACTGTTGTAGTATACAAAATCTATAGGTAGGTTGTTTTGTAAAGCTTGTCATGTTGCATCTATGTGAAAACCATTAATAAAGTAAAATTAATATTGCTTACTACTTTACCATGAGTTTTTAATTCAAAAAAAAAATAATTTATAGACCTTAAATAGCTTGTTATGCATTTTTGACTCTAAGGAGATAACTTGTGACAGAACTCAAAGGTCTTGTTTCACCTAAAGCTTTTCAGCTAGATTTTGCTGTTTAAATGAAAATAAATCTAATTATTCTTTTGATTTAGTTACATACATTTTGTGTAGTGTAACTCAAAGCAGAATTTCACCAAAAAGCTTTTACTTTTAGAGATTACATGGGTTTTGTTTGATTGTCATTTTTGTTGTTGTTGTTGGTTTCTTGTTTGTTTTCCTTTACAGAAGTATCACAGAGTTGTAGCTTTATCCCATAAAGGCTTATTCCTGTGTGACATGTGATGCCACTGTGACACACGAGATGCAGTTTCAGAGTGTTTACTGAAAAACCCCCCAGCTCTAGCTGCCATTTGCTCTTACTGACCTTTTTCCCTCAAGCAAGGACACTGCTGAATGCAACAAAGACAGGATGAAATAATTTATATTTACATTTATATTTTGGAGGGACAGAGGGGAATAGGATTTCAGAGAGATTTCTTAGCAAGTCCTCATTCTCTTCTTGTTTTCTAGCCTGGGCTTGCCTTGCCCTGCCTGGCCCCTGCCCTCTTGCTCCAAACCTGGAAATGGTCTCAATCACCTGCTGGGGGTGCCTTGAAGCTTTATTGTACCTTGCTGAGAGGGCAGGACAAGTGGAAGAGAATCGGGTCCTTGGATCTCAGTCTTCCCTGTAGTCTTCTGGCACCGCAATACCTCTGTGTACTGAAATGTCCCTGACCTAGCCATGCTATGGGGAGCTACAGCTTTCCTTGTTTTACAGGAGACCAAGGGTCTCATTTGTCCTCCCAATATGAAGCCGAAGTAATCCCGTTCTCAACTGCTTGTCTTGTCTCTGAGAGATTGCTGTTTCCACAGCGAAACTGGCTTTACCTGTGTACAGATCTGTTGCTGAGCCAGTGGCGTTTTCAGCTCTGCATATTGGCACACAGCAATATAAATTTGAATGTTAATACATTAATAGCCTGAGTTGTACTTTTCTGGTTTAGGAGTAGACTTGTGTGTGATTCTGCAAGATTGCACCTCAGAGGCAGAAACCTCTGGACGTCAGCATAGGCAGAGAGAACCCAGCCGTCTCGAAGAGTACAAATGCCCCGTATGCATGAGGCAGCACTTCCCATGACTTGTGCAACCACGTGGAAGGGGGACATAGCAGCCAAGGGACTAAACCCATATCCTGCTTGTCCTTCCAGCCCCTCTTACAACCTCTGCCCACTGGCTTGGTTGGACTCCCAGCCTAGGTACTCTATTCTGTCTTTAAAGCCCTGATTTTTTCCATAGGATATTTGTTCTGTGGTTTTATCAGTTATTCATCAGTATTATGATTCTGTCTGAATTTCTGCTACTTTATAAAACAGTTTTACATCCATTTCTGTCCTAGTCACAGTGCTTGATACAAGGAAAAGTAGCCTCTCTGTGTCTCTCAGAACTGAGAGCTGTCTCTGGTTGAGATTATGTGTGTATGTGTGTATATTTTTTGTGAAGACCATGTGCATATTCTGTGTCCATATGGGAAATATCTGGGGGAATTTATAGGTATTTTAGATACACTGACTGATAAACTGATGAACATAATTTTATTTAGCTTTTTTTTTTTTTTTTTTTTCTCCACTAAGTGAGATTCTTCAAGACTTACATCTGGATTTCCTCATCTTCATGTCCTGTCTAATTTCTCAATATTTAGAACTTTACAGTTGTTTATTTCATATAAAATGCATAACTGAAAAGTTCAAGGTGCAAAATCAAGTACAAAAAAGTTAAGAAATGCCTCATTTGAGCTTGCCTGTGTAGCCTTATGTATAAATAAATAAAAATAGAGAAATAAGTATGTATAAGGCTACACAGGCCTCTAACATATATATATATGTGTGTGTGTGCGTGTGTATATTTTTTGTCCTCCTACGGAATTCCTCTAGGTTCTATTCACAGCATCTGCAGTAGTAGGTGATGGCAGCTGTAATCACAGTTATCTAATATGCACCCCCATCCCCTTTGCCGCCCAGTGTTCAGACCCTGTTTGAGAACCTGTCCAGTGCAGATGCAATCAACAGTGAATTTAGCTACAAGTTCTGCAGGACGTGTACAAACTGGCATTACAGGCCTGAAATTGCCCAGATGCATAGAGGCTGTCATTAAAAATGCAGAAGTTAGTTTTCTGACACCCAGGTGATTCTACTGCATGGTTCCATCTGTTTTTCCAAAGCATATGCTACTAGAGCTTCTGCACAGTGCGTTTAATGGTTGTCTGCAATGGCTGAACACGTTTTGACACAGAATAACATTTTTCTCGTGGGCCCTCTCCTTAGGAATGGATGACCTACTTGTGCTAAAACTTCAATATGAAATTAGAAACAAATCATCCTGAATCAGGCACCAGACATGGATTATTTCAACCCAGACATTTGCAGAAGGAAAAATATGCTCATGAGCAAAGAAAGGAGCTTAGAATGGTGTGGGCAACCTGAGCTGCAACTGGAGATACCAGTATCAAAAATTATACCACCTTAGCACTCTCGGCGGTATTTGGTGTTGATTTGTATTCTAAATGGTCATGATTACGTGCTCACCCTTGGTCTTTTTATTAACAGTTTCACATCTATAGTCTTCAAAGACACAGTTCCACAGCTTGTTGTGCCATACATACATAGCCCTCTTCACCTTCCACATATGTTCTGGACCACTGCTTTGTGACTACATTAAAAAAAAAAAAAAAAAAAAAAAAAAAAAAACTTAA
>WEKW01006876.1:180533-193139 GCA_013389905.1 Sula dactylatra
AAGCTTCAATATCCTGAGAATTGGGAGAGAAACTCTAGAGGATGAAGTTTTTGTACAACTGCACTTTTTTAAAAGAACCATTTATAGCATTTAGAAGAACCATTTATAGCAATTTTATGTATTCTGTGTGTCTGGGTAAAAAAAAATAAATTATGCTGTGTTCCCAGAATGTTTGTGTTCATATAGCCACACTGTTGCGTATCCAGCTAGTGATATGAATGCAAAAACAACTACTAATAATGCAAATATTTAAGGATTTGGTGTGCAGTTATTTGTGTTTAACTTCGAAAGTAGGAATAGATTCATATTCTGAATACAAGTAATGCTCCTTGCCAATTTTCAGCAGCTCACCCACTTGACTGTCCTGTTTTATGTAGCACTAAATTGGTCCGAGAAAGGCAGGTTAAAAAATAAAGAAGTTCCCCTGAATGTCAAGCATTTTCCCTTTTTCATTCCTCACGTCTCAAACTTTTTATTGCGAAAATGATGAAAAGTAAAATTTGCTTGTTTTTCTCATTGTTTTCCACTTGATTAGACCCTTTGTTTAAAAAACAAAGCAAAAAAAAAACCCAAACGCCTAGTCCCCAACTGCTTCTGATGCATGGAAAATTAATCTGACTTCACTTCAGTACGTACCACTGAGTTGCAGTTGTACTGTGGTGCGTTCTGCTTTACCTAAAGAGGAAAAATACATCTGGCTTGTAAATCGGACCAAAATTTGAATACTTCATTCAAGTGTGTATGGGGTGACTGTTCTATATATTTTACAGGCCTGTAATGTAAACTATATGGTATGGAGGTAAAAGTCTCCTGTGTTTCCTTAGAGGACCATACCCGAGAAAACTTGCAGCCTCACACTATCTGCAAATGTGATGTTGGCTTCCTCATGTACTACAGCTATGACATTTACAGTAACAGCTGTATTTCTAATTGTTTTTAGAAATTGCCCCTTGGTTACATGTGTTCAGAGCAGAAGATGCTGTGGACTTCTCACAGTTAACATTTGACCCAGGACAAAAAGAGCTTATTGCTGGAGCAAGGTGAGAAATCTATTTTCTTTTGATGTTGCATCACACTGGATTTTGTTCTTTGTTGATAAGTAATAGTGAGCCAAATTCTAACATCAGCATGCTCTTGTCTGACTCCTCTGCCTTACAGACCCACTAAACTGAACATTTTGTATGTTTATTTCTCTTATTCCTGATCGAAGTTCAAAGTTGAACTGCTTGGTATCAAGGATTCTAATAGCTTACACTATTCTCATTTTTAAGAGGACTGTCCTGGAGTACTCTCAAACTTTGAACACATTCAGTAGAACAGGCAGATGCTGTATGACAATGTGATAAAAGTTACCATAGCATAAAACTTATGATGATCCCAAATTTGGCTACACAATACGGCTCTTTGTGCATCGATTATTCTAATAATTATTCAGTACAATGCCAGGAACGATCTGTTGAAAGGCTGCAGAACTAGTGGTAAATTCAGTGATAATCATAATTTTTGCATAGTAGGACAGTACTTTGCAAGCTGTGATCAACAGTGACACTGTCTTAGGTGTCAACATTGAAGCAGTGACAGTCCTTGAACACTGTTTTTTCTTCTCTTAGCGTATGAAGTATAGTAAAACATTTTGGTTGGCAAAAAATTTTAACTATCTAAACTTATTATTTAAATCTGCCTTCTGAATGTATTTTACTCTTGAATTAACGAGGTTCTAGTCACTTCAGTTTTCTGTTAGATTTAGCATTGGATTATACTTCTGTCTCTGAATTTGTTTCTTAGTTAAAAATGAGGTTCAAAATACAGAGTCATAAAATGCACTGCGAGAAAATATTTTTCCATGTGCCAGTGGCAGTTGCTTAGCTACAGGAGCAAAACTTTCTGAGTGTGGAGATAGATATATGACTCTAGCCCACCTGAAGTGGGAATATCCTGTGCACTCATGTTGATTTTTCTGTTTTGTAAGGTGCCAAACGACATGAGGCTGTCAACTGACACTGTTCTGTAAAGATGGCCAGCATAAGTCAGGGCTATCTGAGCGTCTCCTCAGTGTCATGACATTGTGTGATGGATCGATGCACACTGTATGGATCTCAATAACGGATGAAAAAAATGTGTTCCCCCCCCCCCCTTTTTTCCTCTGTACTTTTCATCTGGGCTCCAAGTCACAGCAAAGAGTATGCTTGTTTAAATTTGTGCTTTTGATGCAGTCTTTTGAATCACTATGGGATAAGCTTTGGATGATTTTGTTGAATAGTCAGTGACTACAAAAAAATGCCATCTGCGAATTCTGTCTTTTGCAAATGACCCAATACAGTAAAAGTAATAGGATTCATTTAGTTTCTCCATAAGTTAATGCTGCTTCAGAGCTTCATATCTCTTGTTCTGGCTAAAATTGCAAAAATAAAAATATTCAGTGTTTTTAAAATCACAACAGAAATCTTCGTTTTCCACAGTCCAGTATAGCTGGCTGTAATTTGTTCATAGAATTTATTGGATTTTTCCTTTCCTTACTCTGCATTTCCATTCTAAATTCTAAGCTTTTCCACAGCGCTAATGTGTTTGGCCATGGAGACCTCACTTTAGAATGACTGCACTTGCCAGCGGGTTTCTCTAATTGTAGTTATTATTGATATTACTATGTCCTTTTCACTACACATTTTGCTTTTCTTGAAGCATTGTGCCAGACTATATGGTGAAAGTAATTTTATGTCACGGAGTCATAGATTCAGAGAGTAGCAACCAGTTTTCAAGGTGCTCTAGTCCCAAAAATGCAAGGGTTGATCTAACTGGTTATGCACCTTTTGCATGTAGTCCCCACTACCATTTAGCATGAGTCTGCTCATTGTGAATATGACAAAAACAAACATACAAACAAAATAGTGTTGTGAAAATTTGACACTATTGGAAATTGTTAAATCCCTTTTCCATCACTGATATTCAGTGCGAGTGATTCCCTTCCATTTTTGAAGTTCTGCAGCCTCTAAAGAGGTTTATGACTTGTTTGTCTTAATAAGCAGAGGCAACGATCCCAGCTGGGATCCAGACTGGATTCCTGTTGGGAGCTGCCAATGTCATGCAGCTACGTAAAAAGACACATATGATCCCATGATGCCTCAAAAGGTGTCTCCTGTAGTGACAGAGAACTATTGATATCATTGCACAAGGTCCTTGGGAGGCTTTAAACTGTAGTAGTGTGTATTATTCTGTTTATATATGCTTAAACAAGGTTAAATGAAATTAGAAAACATGTAGGAAAGGGCTGCTAAAAGGCAAATGAAGAGGGTTGGAATTGTAGTGCAGGAAAACAGGCTAAGCGTGTGCGCAGCACCTGCCCATAAATCCATCAGCAGGTACATCTAGGGAAGGAAATAGCTGTATAAACTACACAGCAGTGCTGGCAGAAAACCAAATTGGTTTAAGTTGGCCATGGGTAACTTAGTTAAGAAACAATGAGTTTTGTCATGTTTTACCAATGTGAACAAAACAAGAACAGAAATGCTTTTGAGATAGACATCTCTAAATATATGGAATGGACATGATTCTATAGTATTTGCCGTAGCAGGCAATGACTGGGAAAGTAATTACTAGTTATATATTGCTAATATTAGTCTTGCTTGTTTGGGAAATGAAGGTGGTCTTCTGATGCCTGCAGGCATTCTGTAGTTGCTGTGCAAAAATAAATTTTTTTTTTTTTTATTTACAATTTTATCTCCCCCCCCCCGCCTCCACAGGCTGTCTTCCAGTTCTTGTGAGAAGACTCTGGTTGATATTTTATTTTGTTCTGCAAAATGTTCAGTTCTCCTATGGGTCTTCACCTGATTAATTCAGTTTCCTAGCCTGATGTCAGTTTCCTTACACCATCTGCAGCTATCTACGAATGTCACTACTCCAGTACTAGCACACACATTCATTTTAATCCACCCTGGCACAGGTATTTCCCTTGTGCTGAGGAGTTGCCTAAGACTGGGGCCAGCCCTGCCCCTTTCCCTCTCCTACCACCCCCATGAGGGAGAGAGGCTTCTGATCCCAGTGAAGTTTGGTTTTGGCTAAGTCCGGCTTAAATCTAGAGTGTGCACAGTGATATTTCTCTAAACACAATAGAAACAAGTAACTGCAGTCCCTTTAGTTGTTCACCTTTCAAATTCCTCACAAATCCTGTACCTCAACTGTGGGGAATGTCTTTATTTCTTAGGTCTCACTCATACGCATTTCCTACCATGAAGTCCAATGCCTTTTAGTAGCGACTGCTTTAGTTTCTGAATATTACTATACAGTACAGGTTCAATTATATAATTTTAATTGTAAAAGGAGGTAGCACAACTTTCAAGTTTAATGAGGCTTGCACTTGCTTTTGTGTCAGAGTCACTTGACAACTGTTAATGCCTTCTAGCATAACAGGTCTGCTTAATGACATATATTGGATCTGAAGTGTAAGTGTTGTAATACTTCTGTTTCAAAACAGTGTCATTTGGTCTTCTGTCAACCTGCTGTGCAAAAGGAGATATACGTGTACCATTGGCGAGGGCTTTGGAAGGAAAGGAATATCTTCTAAAATGACTGATGAGTTAGCCTGGATCTCAGTAACAACCTACAGTTGCCCTGCTTGCCTGGGACATTTTTGCACAAATTGTCCATGTAGAAAAATTCATTTAGATACCTTTAAGGACTGCGGGAGCTGACTTGGGGCGGGTGGGGAGTGGGGACAGACAGGCAGAGGGAGAAATTTATCTTGCCCGACTGAGTCTAAAGCGCGTAGTGAAGACAAATGAAGATTACAGTTCAATTTATGAAGGTGAATTAAGGGAAGAAGAATGATTTTTATTATGGTTGCTGGGTTTTAAAATTTTCATTTGAAGAATGTGACAGATTTTTCAGTGTTATGTCAATTGGGTCTAGATTTAATGTAAAAGGAACTTTTTTTCTTAATAGGTATGTTCTAAATTGTATGAGATTTTACATTTATGTAAAATGGAAAAAAAAAAGAAAATAGATTAATGGGAAATACTCTACAGAGAAAATTCAGTATGGCTGTAAAACAGTTGTTAGTACATTATAAAGACTATTGGCTTTTGACACAGGGCAATGTGGCTATGTTCCTGTGAAACCCTGTCTTTAAAATATGCCCCAGGCATTGTTCCTAGCCTTACGTATGACCTGGCAGATGAAAATGAATTAATTCTATTGCAATCTGAAACCTTCTAGAGAATCCATTTGTTTTCTCTGAAAAAAAAAAACCAACAAAAAACAAGAAAAAACAAAAAAAAACCAAAAAAAACCACCAAACAAACAAAAACAAACAAAAAAACCCCCAAAAAACCCCAAAACAAAACAAAAAACCATATGGCAGGGCAGAATTTACTTTATAATTAAGTGGCTTCAGCAAAGGATTACCTTCAGGGCATTGGCTCCTCAGTAAACTCAAGGAAATGAGAGGCCGCTTGTTTATCTTATTCTGATAAGTCCTGATAAAATATTCAGATTAATATTTCTCTGTGTGTTATCTAGTGGACTGACTTAGCATCTAATCAAGCATGATAATGTTTTCTGTATTTTGAAATGCCAGTAATCATGGAGATTCATGGATTTTTCCAAGAACAACCTTGCCTTCTTTTCTTATGTGGAAGTGCTTTGCCATATGTCCTGCAATGTTCTCTTTCTTTCTCTCTTGGAAAGGTCAATCGAGGGGGGTAAAGACCAACTCAGGGGAAGGACATGGCAGTGTCTGAACTGTCCTGGCAAATTGTGCATTACCTTGTCTTCTCCTTGTTCCCTGACAATGCACTAAATTCTTATCAGGTCTAGTTTTTACAAATCAGAAATTGCTAAAAGTGTTCCAGCCATTTTGGCAAAATGAGAGTCAACTAGAAACACGTCTCAAACGCAGTAAGTTGGGGCAAAAATATTGACGTTCAAAACAATTGTTACATTTTCCATTTAACCCATTCTTTTTTCTCTTTTTTTTTTTTTGGTGACTTTTAAAATTTTTTTTCTTAATGGTTTTATTCAGACCACACGAGGAATTATGTCAGAAGAAACTTGTTTGTTTAAAGGAAAAATGAAGTAATCCTTCTCTTCCAAGTGTTGCTTGGAAGCTTGGATGAACAAACCTCTTGTGCTTGAAATGATGAACTCATAGGAGCCTAGCTGGAGTTCATTCTTAAGATGCGGTAATTTATTTTTTAAAATTCTAGTTCGGCTAGTTCAGCCATATTTTAAAATTATATAGTTATCAGAAATGGGTCTCAAGCTATTAAACTTTTTTTTTAATTGGATAATATATATTGAGACATATATTATTTTTTACGCAGAGCATCCTAATAATGGTGGCTTTCTCCTCCATGTTCTCCAGCAAGTTAATTAAACTTGTCTTGAGGATTATAACTTGCTTTGAGGTGGCTTATTGCCTCAGTCAGTCCTTATCTTGCTGACGACGGACTGTAACAGTATGCCTTTTCACTTAATTAGATGTGTGTTTGGAAACGTTAATTTGAACCATTACAACTACTTGCCATAATAACAGAAAGGCAAATTAAAGGATTCATTAACAGTGGTTTAAGAATCTCTAATAAAGGAATAAATAACTGTACAGGTTTGCTTCTTGCTGTTGTCTGCTCCCAGCAGGAGTATCTGAGAGCTTCTTGTTAATGAGACGCTCTGAGTGCTTCATGTTGGGAGGATACACAGGCACCAGGAATTAGTGCTATATTCTTTGAACATCTGTCTGGGTTTTATTGCTCATTTAACACTTGGTTCAGGGTAATCAATGTCTGTCCTTCCACTGATTGATCTGATCTAATCTAAACTATGGTTTAATGTTAAATCTAAGAGAAATCATCACCCTACTGCTATGGAAAGAGGAAGATCTTTCTCCCCCTACTGCTCCACTTTCCTACCTTGCTAATGGGTTCCTAAATATTTTTAAAAGCTAATGCTTTGTACCTCTCCTGCTCATGTCTTGTTCCACCATGCAATTTTCTTCTTCTTTGCACCAGCTCTGGTAATAGTCTGGTTGCAGAGAAACACTAGTCAATTCACTAACCCCACAAAAATTACTCATTTTCTTGTGCTTATTATTTTGTCTTGCCATTTTAATTAGTGGCACTAACACAGGGCATCATCAGAGGAGTCCTGGAGTTGACTTGGGGTAAGATGAAAAGAGAAATGGCAGGGCTAAATTGAACTTTTCTGGAAGAGAACGCTGCTATTTAAGTGTAAGTCATCTTTAGAAATTACATCGAGTGGTGTTCTGAAGGTACCTGTCTTTAATTGAAGTCATGACAAACTTGATCTGTGCTAGCAGTAGTACATGTCCTGCTGCAGAATACAGCAACTTACGCCTTCTCTTGGTTCCTGGTTAGACTGTGTTCTCAGTTAGCTGCTCCTTTCTTCCACAATGAATGTTAGTCCAAACACATGGTTTCTGTCCTGCATCGCCAGCAGTTTGGTCCTTGCTGAACTCATCTTCTTCTGTGTGCCTTTATGGCACTGAAATGCAGGGCAGGGAGCTACCAGCTGGCCAGAGGCTGATAACCATGATATAGAAGAAGTCCTAGAGAGGTACCACTTGGAGCAGCAGTCAGGTCTGTGAAGGACTCTCCCCTGCCTCATTGGTGCCTTGCATGAGTTATTGCATTGCCCTTGTGGATGCAGCTGAGTGGCTGCACTTATCGTGAGAGAGGGCTGCTCGGATGCTAGGCAGGCATATGGCTCTTGGTCCTCATTCCAAGAGTATAGTCAGAAAATTTAACAGGGCAATGATGAATACTCTGTACCTGACCTTCATCTCTCAAAATTTGATGGGAGCAAGATTGCGTTTCGTATAGAGAATTGTTGACATCATGTGCTTACCATGGTATGCATCCTGCTTCTGAATTTCCCAGATACAGAGAGCTTCCACCAAAGGGAAGGGCTCTGTTGGAAACTAAGGGCTCTACCAGAGGACTATGGCATGATCACAGGAGGGAAATTCAAGGCTGGCTTTGAAAATATGGGCCATCGAGTTTAGTATCTCCTTCAAGTACCTTTAGCATTAATGTGATCGCTTACATGGTTTTTGATAATTTTGTTGTTGCAATTTCTTGTCTTAAAAAAATAATAAAATTTTTTAGAAGTCCAAACTTTGGCTACCTTAGACTCTTTACCTTCTCCCCCCCAAAATCCCCCCCAAATCTCAGCTCAAGCAAACTTTATGTGCCAAAGTTGATTACTGTAGGAAAGGAGGCTGCAAAAGGTGTGAACTGTCTAAAGTTTCTGCTTATTTAAGCCCATTCCCATTATTGTTTTTTTTTGAGGAGATACAACAGCAGCATTTAAATTTAATTTTAAACTAATCTTGAAAAGAAACAGAAGATTAATATGTTGAACAATGAAATGGTAACAAGACCACATAGGATTTGCATGGCTGTTTCTGTGGGTGGGTACTGTACAGTGTATGCCTTATCTGCCAAAATGTAAAAACTGGGGGCATGTACTTTGACATATGCTTTGCAATATTAAAAAGTATTAAAGATTGGGTCAGCCACAGTTATGAAATACAGGGTTAACATTTTGGTTGAGGTGATATTTCAGGATAAAGTTGAACCCAATGGCAACTTAATAAATAACTGAGAAAGCTCACAAACTTATCTGGACTAAAGCATAATATTCAGAAAAGCCTTGATCTGCATGCATCAGAGGTGCACAGGTGACAAATGTTCTGAGACTGTCTCCAGCTGGGAAACTTGGGTGCTGTGTATGAGAAGCAGGGGCCACAGGAGAAGATGGAAATGCATGTTTGAGATGATGTGGCACGATGGGACTTCAGGAGGAGTGAGCTCCAGAGCTGCAGGGACAGGCCACTAGTGCCTTTCTGCTTTTCTTAGAGAAGCCCATGGCAAGAAATACGTAGAACTGATGCCTGGCTGTTGGACATCTGTGGAGGAGTGTTACCTTCTAGGACTTCTAGTTGCTGCTGAGGCTGTATGTGGAGCCACAGGGAAGTGAATGTAGTAAGACTTGCTAATCCTGAGGAACAACCATCAGAGAAGGAAATTAGATTTTACAGGACCTCTGAGTGGATCAGTTTAAATTATAATGGGATTCTTTCCTAATTGACTTCAGCAGTGTTTTTCTTATTCTGTTTGCCAAGCTCAGTGTCTCACTGGTCAGCCTATGATCACTTAAGTCTTCCTTTTTGCCCTTTTGAATGTTAATAAAACATGGTTAGTCTTTCATTCCTCAAGAATGCCTGTAATTTTAGAAATTATTAAAAAAGAGCAATAAGACCAAAATCAAAGACCAAAATAAGACCAAAAAATCACTTCACCATAATTTTAGGGTGAATTACCATGACCTGCTAGTCTGAAAATATTTATCTCTGTGTATATGCTGTTTTGACATGTTTAGCATTTATCAGTAAGCTACTTATTACATTAATCTCATTTGCTGAGACTTTTATTTCCTGCAAAATGCAGAAAAAAAATTACTTATTGACCATTCTGCTTTTCACTATTGTAATTTGAGCATTTTCATATAGTACTCAACTAGACCACTTTGTTTCTTTTTTTCCAATGTATCATCCTTAGCTTTTTCACATATTTTTCCTGTCGTATCTTAATATAACCCAATGAATTTTTGACATCATATTTTTTTATTTATGTTGATTATCTCCTTTGCTCCAATTCTTATTTCTTTTTCTTTTTTTTTGTTTTATTTCCAATTACTGATTTTGCTATACCGCAGAACTAGAATTGGCTTTTACCCAAAACTTTCCCATCTTGATTGTTGAATCGTGACTTTTTGCTTAAGAGTTGATTCTTACAGAGCTTATACTTTTAATTTTCAGTCTTAATATTTTTTCCTTCCAGTAAATTGAATAAAATCTTATTCTTTCATGTGAAATAGTTTCTTGAAAGAAGTGCAAAGGAAGGAATCTTTTACTGTTTTGGTTTGTGGTTTTTTTTTTTTGTTTGTTTGTTTGTTTGTTTTTTTTCCCCAGGAAATTAGGCAGCATGTCTGGTCATGCCTTGAGTTTCTGGGTTTCCTGCAGCCCCTATTTTTGATTCAGGCTTTTAATTGCAGATGCATATGGGGGCTTGGGGTGGGGTGGGTTTTTTTGCTATCTTATGAGTTTTTCAAAAGCTTAATCTATAGTAGTACATTTAGGAAAACTGTATGTGCCACCTTAGTGTTCTTCCAATTCATGTCTGTTTTTAATGCAACAGTATCTATGGTTGTTGTATTCATGTTTTATAGCTTGCCATTTCACAAAGAAAAGCGTAAAATCCTGGATTTAACAAGCATTACTAGTACCCTGTACTTCTAAATCTTTATGGGTTTTCAGTTGATTTTTGACATGGACTTGTTTAGGAACATACAGAAGATTAGTTTTCTACTTTTATCTGTAGCCATATTGAATGTATTCTCTGTGATAGATCGAAATACATTGTCAACAAGGACGTGACTGGAGCATGCCTTTTGTGGTGCTTCATTCATCTCCCACTGATACGAGCAGAAGTCTTTGCCATTGGGTTTGAGCAGGCTTTTGATTAACAGGTTTTAGTTATCATAGTTCAGCTAGAAAAGTTGTTCAGTGCTGTGAATGTAAAGCAAAATGCTTATTGACCACTGGCTGTTTGGAGGAGTACAGGATGCTGCTTTATCTCAGAGTTAGTTGTGTTTTCTTCTCATTACAGTTCCCTTCTGTTTGCAGATTTATGTAACATATTTGCTTTCCTCATTCATTAAGCACCAAATGGAAACAAATTTACCAATTACCACCAGTGTCAAATCAGTTTAATTCTAGCATATAAAGTTGTATTTGTCTTGCTTTTATTACCGCCATATTTGGATGAGACAGGCCTATGTGCTAAAAGGTCTGCATGTATGCTCAGAAATGTACTTGGTCATTTTTATTTCACTTCTTTGTTACCTTCAAAGCATAAATGCACTAGAATAAAGCTAAACAGAGGCTGAAAAATGGCAATGCAGAGCATAATGTCAGTAACATATTGAAAAAAAATATTGTCACCTCTCTTGTGAGCAGCAAAATGGCTCTGCACGTCATGAGAATTGGCATTGACTTTTTCTTTGGACTGCCAGATTTATTAATATCATATTTCCAATGTATTTTTTTATTGTCATGTGCTTTTTTAAAGATTTTTCTCATGTATGTGCTTTTTGAATGAGTTCTCGCATGTTAGAGGTGCATGCCTTAGAATGTTAAGACAAATACAATAGGTATTTGTAGAGCTACATCTAGTCCTGCAAGTTTTACTGAAGTGGGCACATTTAGGTAGGAGTAGCTCTGATTGCTCTCCGAGTGCTAGTTTGCCACTTGTCCTAGCATTACTTATGTAGTCACAGTCACTCTGTGCTGTCCATTTGGCCAGTTTACCTCTCTGTTGCTAAGGTGTAATGCTTTTACTATGTCTTGCACATTGCTTTTCTTCTTATTCCAATTTCTTTCTGCTGGCTTTATGAAGATGAAAATAATATTTTAATTGGTTATTGGCAACCACAGGAAGTTGAAAAATTTACACTAATTGGCTCCGGCTCTTGGCTCGTTCACATGAATATAGACATTTCAGTCTCCCTAACTCTTATAGGGTCAATATTTCTAATTCCACGCTGGATATATTAATGGGTAGAAGTGTTGTGCTCTACTGCATAGGATTCAAATCTCATTTTCTAGTAAAAAAAAGAAAACCCACACAACTTTCAGCCTCTGTTTTTCTTCAGGATGACACTGTATTTATGTATTTATTAATTTAGAATTTTTACAATTTGGAACAATAGCTTACTTTTTAATAGGCTGAAATGATGTCAGGATGAAAGACCATAAAAAGACATTAATAATATGATAAACTGTTTTAAAATGCCACATCAGTGATAAATTGTCAGCAAATATCTCAAGATGAAGTATGCATAGAGATTGACGTGACACTACGCTAAGTACTGACCTGAAAACTTAAAGTGTGAGACCAGACTGCCTGCTCATATATTCTGCAACAGAGACTGCATTTATTTGTAGAGTGAGATGGGGCATTTATGTGCTGCTTCTGTGAGCCTGATAGCACTGAGGTAGGAAAACAGTTTATACCTGCTGAGGATGCAGTTCCATTTCTCTGGAACAAAAAAGTTGTTCTGCTTTTCTAAGTGGAAAAAGAAGATTTGCAACAGCAGTGAAGTTGTAGGTTTCTTTAACTTTGATATCTGGAGTGAAAGAAGCACAATCAATGATGGTTGATGGAAGCTTATATACAATGAGATGAGGAACAGACTAAGTATTTATGTTCTCTGCTGAATATTTCTGAGTGAGACATTTTGCAGATGGGAAGGTATATTTTGTCCTTAAAGACAGAGTGTAGATGGGTTAGAAAGACTCTATGCATTGCTCCCTGACATTTCAGTGAAAGTCTTTCAAGTCAACTTGCACATAGCTTGTCGATGAAGCTTTATGTAAATGTCCTGCATTGTACTGTTTGCTTTGTTTGCCCACTACAGGTCTTTCCATGACTTAAACCCAAGTATTTTAGTTATTTCTTTGTGGTGATTTACCTGTGCTAATAACAAATATTCTGTCTTTATTTTACTTTCTCATGAATTCTTGCCCTGAATAGC
>WEKW01006877.1:0-14701 GCA_013389905.1 Sula dactylatra
GCATTGCCTATCCCTTCTGAAGGGTTTATGGCCATCCACGGCAGCATTCAAATTGTGCAAGTCATCCCACCGTGTTTCCATGATGGCAACTATATCATAGTTTTCCTGCTGTACAATGGCTTCCAGCTCCTCCTGTTTATTGCCCATGCTGTGTGCATTTATGTAGAGGCACTTCAGCTGCACTGTCGTCCATGTCACCTTCGTAGAGCAACACCCCTTAATTCCTTTGAGGTATTTCACTGGTGTTCCCCTCTCGGCTCCTATTACCACAGCAGCCACCAACTCATCTCCGTACAACTTCAGCTGTGCTCCAGTGAACCCAGTTCATCTCAGAGACACAGACTGGGTGCCCTCGCTAGCACCCCGTCCCTCTAACCTTAGCGTGTTGTCCCTCAGCTAGTCTCAGGCAAGCCTGATATTAATCCCCTCCCCCCTTCAAGTCTAGTTTAAAGCTCTGTCAATGACCCCTGCAAGCTCATGAGCAAAGACCCTCTTTCACCTTTGAGAAAGGTGGATCCCATCCGACACCAGCAAGCCTGGTGCGGTTTAGGCCATCCCATTATCAAAAAAACCAAAACTGTGGTGATGACACCAGCCACAGAGCCATGTGTTAATAGACTGGTGCATCTGTTCCTTCCAGTGTCACTGCCTGCAACTGGAAGGAGAGAGGAGAAAATAACCTGTGGTCCAGAGTCCCTTACATGCCAGGCTAGAAGTTTCCTAGCAATGTCCTTAACCCAGGCCCCAGGGAGGCAGCAGCCCTCCCTAAGAGGAGGGTCTGTCCAGCATATTGGACCCTCTGTTCCCCTCAGAAGGGAGTCACCTACAACTAAAACCCATCTTATCTTCCTTGTGGAGGTGGTTTTGATATGGGGGGTAGACCTTTCTCACCCTGGCAACAGCACTGGTGTAGATGGACTGTTATCCACATCTTGCATTGGTTGGTCTTCCACCTGCAGAGCCTCATACCTGTTATACAGAGGCACCTGGGAAGGTGAGGTGGGCAAGGGGTGTGTGCACTTGCTGCCTGAGTGTGGACTTGCCTCCGTTCACTCTTTTCCTTGGAGCTACTGCCTTCAGCCTGGTGGGGGAGGGATACAGGAACCCCTTGATCTTGGGGTTTTTTTCTGATGGCTGCTCCTGTTTCTGTTTCAGGGAGGGCAGAGCATGGCACCACCATTCTATCTCTTTCTCAGCCTCCCTGATGCTCCTTAACCTTTCTATCTCCTCACATAGCTCTGCCACCATGCTGAACAAATTGTCCACCTGGTCACACCTCACACAGCTGTTCTCAGGGCTGCTGTCCATTACCAGGGAAAGGCTCTGGCACCCCCTGCAGCCTGAGACTCGGACGGCTGCATGTTTTGTATGTAAGACATCCAGTTCTGTTCTTAATCTTTTGAAATTTCTGGCATCTGCAGCTTCCTTTGGGAGTGAGTTCACAGCTTAATCGCTCGTGGTCTGCAAAAGTATGTCTTGTAATCGATTATTGCCACCTTTCAGTTCCTCTGAATGTTCTCTTCTCACCTCCTACGCTTCCTCACCCACCTCCTGGCCAGTGGGAGCACTCCTGTGGTGGAAGTTCCTGTCTGGTATTCTCTCTTGGAAAGCTGGAAGTGCAAGAGGAGTTGAATCCAGACCTCTGAACTCCTCAGATTTCACATAAGGCCCTGGAAATCCCTAAATGACTTAAGCCAGAGTCGTAGTCTGACAGATGAAATCCATCCACGTGGTGGCTATGAAGGCAGCGATCCAGCCAAGTGTCAGCCTTCCACTCCAGGACCACATAAGACAGCTCAGATATGAGAAGCACAGGTGGGCACCATGCCCTTTTACAGTAAAGGAGATCTGGTAAGGTAAGGAGACCTGCTCTTGGCCTGGAAAATGGATGCAGTGGCTGCAAAACCTAACCCTGGTGACCCTCGTGGGTCTCGGCCCCTACTTCACTCTCAATGAGTTAGAAAACTGATTCCTTTCACGTGTCAGATTCAGACTGGGAGGAGGTATTTGCCCGAGTTGTGAATTTGCTGGTTATAGGACCCAATTCAGCAGCACTGGGAGCAGCACCCACTCCCCCTCCTGTGATCTTGCTTAAGCCCTCTCATTTCTATTTGCATAGTGGCTGCATCCAGCCTGTGCCCTCTCTTCTGGCTTTCTGCAAGGGCTGTGAACCTCACCCTAACAGCTTTGGAGCAGTTGCAGTGCCCTGTGATTACACACTGTGAGGCAGACAAAAGCTCTGGACATCTTACAATTCAAAACATACTGCTGTGCACTTTTTTTTCCCTTTTGCTTTTGTTGTAACTCACAGGAACAAATCGCCCAAATTAGAAACAGACATTGAACAGTGGCTCTCCAGCTTTCAAGAAAAATACAAAACATTTGCAAGAAAATATTATTTTTTTGGCAATGTAGCTTGATATATGGTTTTAATCCTCATTTTCTCCACACACATATTTACTGCTGTGAGTGGAATAATTACAGCTTGGAAATCTTCTATCAGTCCAAAAATGTTGAATGCTTCAATTTTCCAAAAATATGAATCTCAGAAACTGTTTTGATTTTACTTCAGCCTTTACTTCCATTGGGAAGATTTAAGTGGAAGATGATAGTGGTGATGAAGAGTGGCACTGAAAGTAACATAGAGTTGAAAAGGGTTCCAGAAATTTTCTGCAATGAGATTATAATGTGGACCATATCACATTGTCAAAGCACACCCTTGCAAGATGGAAGGAGCTGTGCTAAACAGTCTTCCAGGGCTGGAGGAGATCAATCTCTCACTGAAATCACAAACTGCCCTTAGGGTGGTCAGCTGGTTTTGGCTTTTAGGCTGCTGTATCCTGCTTCCTAGGTGTGACTCTCTTGGTCTCAGCACCCATCCTCCTTCACCATTGCCCCTTTACAATTTCTGTAAAGCTGCGGGGTTTAAGCTGTTGTACATTACAGTAACTTAAAAAGAAGCAAACCCTCTGTCAGGAGATTTTAGATTTGTGTCTCTGCTGGAAAGTCTGTAGGCTTCTGAACATAATAAAAGTTAAAACTCAGAGATGTAATTAGCAGATGTTGGATCTCTAGGGTCTCATATCTAAAGGAGGTTGAAGGAGTCTGAGCTGGTTAGTCAGTAATTAGATACATGTAGATTCAAGACAGTAAAGCCAGATTGAGTGCAATGCAAGTGCACTCTGACTGACGTGCACCCCCTGCAGCATACCTCTATGCTCTTTCCAATACAAGTCTTGCTTTGAGTCTAAACCAAGTACCACATGGTAACAGGAGCAGAATGTGAAAAAGAGTAAGGAATTAACTAGAAAAAAGAGATTTGAAAGTGAGAGAAAAGGTGATAGCTCTTTAGGGGCTTTTAGAGACTCTAAAACACCCTGGCAATATTGCAGTTTCCTTGAAAAGATTCACATCATGCTTTGAAGCCTATATACAGTGGCTAGATTAATCATAAGGAAGCTCACAACTATGGAATATTACAGGAGTAGGAGTTATCAAAGTTTTTAATGGCATGAAACCAAGCCAGGGTGAAAGGGCAATCCATGCAGCTACAGAAAGTAAGTTGAAGGAATATTGCACTCCCAAGGAAACTTGAACTTTTGAAAGACACAGGTTTTGTATGAGAATGCAGAAGGAGGAGTCCTTTGAAGAATTTTTAGCTGATCTTAAAATAACGGATCAGTCAAGTAGCTATGACGTTTTCAGAGATTCCATTTTAAGGGATCAGATAGTGATTGGCATCAAAGATCCAAAGATACAGAAAAGATCCCATGAAGGTAGGATATTAAAAAACAAACAAACAAACAAAAAGGATAAAAAAATCTGTTTAGTCAAGCTAGGACAGTCATAAGGGACAGTATGGAAATATCAGAAGGGGAGCAGGACATTCTGTGATTCTGTGACATGTCAGGAAAGGAAACCAGGAGAGTTTTGAAGAGACTCTTTAGAGGTTCCTGGAGGAAGTAGCTGAAGTGAAATATATGAGAATTCACAGATTCACATTATGTCCAGGAGTTTAGAAATTCTGCAGCAGCTATAAGAAATACAGTTATTTTGCAAAACCTTGCAACTGGAAAAGCAGAAGCAAAAGAGAATACCCTCCATATCCCCAGATCTATGGGATGGAGTACAAACCAACAATACAAAATACCACATGGAGATTCTGTGCAAAAGCTGCACAAGGGGGCTGCAGACTAAGAATAAACACCTCTAAATTCAAAACTGGTGCTCAGTCAATGTTATCTCCAACACACCGTAAAAAATCTGACTCAGGAATCTCTACATAGGAAGAAAGACTATTAAAACTGAGGGTGTCTACTGAGAATCTAATTCCTCCTAAAGGATTGTATGAACTTAAATTGAAAAGTGAAGATAAACACAGTGGTTCAAATTTATAGGTAGAAAGAGCTAATAGTTGGTCTAAAATATGCCTAGCTTGGTTAAAGCCATGAGTCAGATGAAGGAATCATAAACACAGGAGATCAGTACCCAGAAATCTTTAGTGTCAGAGATAAAGTAGACACAGAATATAGAGCTGTATTTCACAGCAATGTGTGCTGCTAGGAATATTCCTCTGGTTGCAAGAGACAAGCTCATAAAGGAGCTAGATAATATAGAAGTAATGGTGGGAAGTTTAAAAATGGAAGAGCCAATTAGCAACAGGAAGATCAAAAGACAAGTCACTGAGATTGTCCTTACATCCAACTGGGCTAAGTATATGTTTCAGGACAGACACTGTCCTGTAAAGGACATTTTCAGGTAAAAAACTGCACATGGTTTTACAAATATTTATCAATTTTTACAAAAACTACAAATTCAGATTCTTCTGCTGGATCCAAGCAAACTTCCTTGCATGACAGGAGTTTAACACTATGCATTTTTAGACCACGGTACAGGAGATTCTGCTCTCAGAGACTTCCTTTAGGCTTAAAGTCCATTCTTGAGTTTTCACAGGAAAGTGTAGAAAAATCATTCACTTGAAGCAACTGTGGCTGCTTAAATAGATACTGAAGATGTCAAGTAGAGAGAAAACCAGTAGGGAATCTGAAAAAAGTATCCAAGAAAGTCTGAGAAGTAGGATTAGACAGAAATGCAAATGTAAGGGCAGAGAAATAACATAAAAGATTAACTGTCAACAAGATAAAACAGAGTCATTACAAATATGCCATCCACAAAGATAACAAGGCTGTCCAGAGGCCTGTTAGCAAGTGAATGTTACATGAGAGTTCATATCACATGGGCAATCTGTGCAAGTAACTTTTGAGTTACTACACAAAATGGACATACTGAGCTGTAAATCTGGGGAAAGAATTCTCAAATTAAAGGCATTAATAAAGACAACTCCTGACCTTACGTATATTGGCACTGGAAGACAGACAAAGTCTTCAAAAGATGGCTTACAGGCAGTATTATTGAAAAAACAATCAATGGAAATGCGTGGCCTCTGTTTCTAGGGTGCTCGTCAACACGATTTGAGGCAGAGACTGAGAGAGCAGAGCTCTGGCTCTGGCTTTGCCCTCTGATTGTAAGAAATGTCACATGTTTGTTTATTGACCTGTTATGGTCAGAGTTGAGACAAACTACTTTGTAGGCAAAAGAAAGACCAGTTTCCAGAATATAAAAACAGTGTGACTTTTTAGTGATTTGGGGGTTTTTTTAGGTAAAACCATTCAATTTGACAATAAAGTTTAAGTTGGATAAATAATTATTGATCAAAGACATACTTGATAGAGCATTCAAGGAGTCTGCTCTTGAAAACAACACAGAGAATGACATAAGAACTGGAAATACAATTAAAAAATGTATTAGCCTATTTCAGAAGACAGCGGGCTAGGTTTGGTGAGGCTGTACAGAAGATGACACAATGCAGAAAGTCATGAAGGTTACCACCTGTTGGATAGTGAGGGCATTGCATACCAATCCCATATGACCAATGTAGATCAGAGTTCTCTATGTTAGCAGCGTACGCTTCAGAGGTAACAGCATAGTGATGTCAATGTGTCATGATCTGATGTGCCTCACAGAGTACAGGACACTCACAAGGCTATTGAAAAATGTGAAAGATAAGACCATATGTTGATTTATCTGAACCTGTTGTATCTGACTTGTGCATTAACCTGAAATTGCATTTGGATTGGATTTAACATCGCAATATGTTATGGCATACACTAATGCTCTATTTGTTTGGGTATGGAGTCCCAGAAATTTTGTCTAGCAATGGTGCCCTGTTCAGCAGCTCAGACCTGAAATGATTTGTAAGGAATGAAGGATATCCAGATATCCCAAACACAATGGTGAGCTGAGTTAAAACTGTTAAAAGATGTTTCAAGCAAGCTGTGAAGCTGAAAAGTGTTCCATACTTTCACCGAACTTGAGAGGAATATTATTGAAAACTGGTTTCTTGCCAGCTGAAAACTGGTTAGGCAGAGAGTCCCAGTACTCCCAATTTAGTCTGAATAACAGTGGAAGGTACAATGGGTCTGAAACATATAGTAAATTTCTAACAACCCACCTAAGTCATATCATAATTCAGACTTTTTAACGTAAGTGATGCTGTTTGCATACACAATGGTGTTTCCTGGGCCCTGAGGGCTGTGGGGAAATTGCTCTTTGTTCATATGAAGTGCAAAGTCCAAAAGGATGGATTCTTAGGAGGAACAATTGGCAAGGAAAATGTATTCTTCTTGTAAAGGCTGTACTGAACTTACAGCTTCTTGAAAACAAATGGAAACCCAAGAATTTTGCAATGCTGTGAAAGACAGCACCAGTAACTGCAGCTGAGACCAGACGCCTCTGAGGAGATCCATGAGAGTCTGTAGAGATCTGAAAAGACTTACTGAGTATTGCAAAAAAGCATATGAGATTTAGCATGTCCTGTGTTAGCCTTATAACAACTAATTACATGTCACAGGGACAGGATGCCATCCAGAGGGACCTGAACAAGCTTGAGAAGTGGACCCATGTGAACCTCATGAGGTTCAACAAGGCCAAATGCAAGGTCCTGCACCTGGGTTGGGGCAACCCCTGGTATCAATATAGGCTGGGGGATGAAAAGGTTGAGAACAGCCCTGCCAAGAAGGACTTGGAGGTCCTGGTAGATTAAAAGCTGGACATGAGCCAGCAATGTGCACCTGTAGTCCAGAAAGACAGCCGTATCCTGGGCTGCATCAGTAGAAGCGTGACCAGCAGGTTGAGGGAGGTGATTCTGCCCTCTACTCCGCTCTGGTGAGGCCCCACCTAGAGTAGTGTCCAACTCTGGAGCCCTCAACACAAGAAGTGCATGGAACTGTTGGGGAGGGTCCAGAGGAGGGCTGCAAAAATGATCCGAGGGCTGGAACACCTCTCCTATGAAGACAGGCTGAGAGAGTTGGGGTTATTCAGCCTGGAGAAGAGAAGTCTCCAGGGAGACCTTATTGTAGCCTTCCAGTACTTAAAGGAGGCTTGTAAGAAAGATGGGAACAAGCAAGACCCATTGCTACAGGACAAGGTTTAATGGTTTTAAACGAAAAGAGGGTAGATTTAGACCATATGTAAAAAAGAAATTCTTCACTATGAGGGTAATGAGGCATTGGAACAGGTTGCCCAGAGAGATGGTAGATGCCCCATCCCTGGAAACAGTCAAGGTCAGGTTGGATGGGGCTCTGAGCACAGAATCACAGAATGGTAGGGGCTGGAAGGGACCTCTGGAGATCATCTCATCCAACTCCCCTGCTTAAGCAGGTACACCCAGAGCAGGGGTCACAGGACCACGTCCAGGTGGGTTTTGAGTATTTCCAGGGAAGGGGACTCCACAGCCTCTCTGGGCAGCCTGTTCCACTGCTCTGTCACCCTCACAGTAAAGAAGTTTTTCCTCATATTCAGGTGGAACTTCCTGTGTTCCAATTTGTGCCCATTGCCCCTTGTCCTGATTTAGTTGAATATGTCCCCGCTCATTGCAGAGAGGTGGGACTAGATGACCTTCAAAGGTCCCTTCCAACCCAAACTGTTTTATGATACTAAGATTCTATTCCTATGAAGGAGAAAAGTAAGGCTCAGGTGCTGGCTGATGGACGGTGCCTTAACGAGGAGCAGAGTGAACAGGTCTGAGCTGTTAGATACACAGAAGACTTGGTGAGAGGCTGAGGCAATGAATCATCCTTGATTATGTCAGTTACACTGTTGAACTCTGTTATCACTGTAATAAGCCTTTTATACCACAAATCCTGACTCTCTAACGAACCCAGCCTCCCCACTCTGTACTGTAGGGCTGTCAGAAAGAGCAATCCCGGAGCACATGGAGTGCAGCTGTAGGTATTAACCCAGATCCAAACTTGTTGGTTCTGCATAAGGGTATCATCTTGTAAGTGCCGAATATATGTAGATAATTTATGTATACTTGGTAATCTGCATCAAGATGTAATTCACAACTATTTTAACTTACATTAATCTGAATTGATTTTGCTAGTTGAAGACATTTGTGCCTGCCTTGTCCTCTTGAGCCAAAATGCAGAGAGGCTTTTGTTGAATCAAGAGGCAGAAAGGGATATTGCTAGGGTTGCCAAAGTTTGACCAAAAGGTCTCTGATGTCAGTGAAGTATAAGTGACAAAATAAAGTGGGAAGAAGAGTCAAGATTTTGAGGCCTGATTTTGATCACGTGTAAGAAATTATAAATATCTCAGAGAGGTTTTAAGGTGCTGATCCAAAGTCCTCGTGAGTAAGCAGAGGCTGTGCACTTCTTCCCTTCAGCATAGATCAGGCCCTGTGCTGCTCCAGATTTTGCTCAGGTGTTTTTGTTGAAGTAGTTCTTACTAGTCAAAGTTTCAGGAGCCTCAAATTGCAGAAAGTAGGCTGCCAAACCCACATCATTTTAACAGCTGTACTAAATATTTCGTAACTCTGGTCTGTATGGGCTTTAAAAGAGAGCACTGTTTTGTAGCTGCAGTTCTGAACAGGGACAGTAACCAGTTAATCACCCAAGGAGCATTTGTTTACAATGGGAGGCT
This sequence comes from Sula dactylatra, assembly GCA_013389905.1. NCBI lineage: Eukaryota > Metazoa > Chordata > Aves > Suliformes > Sulidae > Sula > Sula dactylatra. The sequence continues at coordinate 8,983 of WEKW01006877.1, forward strand.
TGAGCCATGCAATTCCATGTGCAAATTAAATGGGGGGGGTATGCTGGGGTTGAGGTTTATTTGTGAACAATTTGGCAGTCTTTGAATAAATTTTATGAACTTACCACATACAAATAAGCTCAAATCTTTCTCTGCCCTTCCACCCCTATTTTGTGTATTTGTTTGTATCCTTTTTATCTGATTTAACAAAGGAGCTAAAATAAACATCTGCTCTCTTTCAGGGATAAATTTAGGGATTACTTCCAAAATTTCAATAAGGCCTTTCGTGAAGTAGATAAAAATAGAGATGGCTATGTAACAGTATGTGACCTGCATGGGATACTACAAGAATTCAGCTATTACCTTGATCATAATCAGTTCAGTAGTCTTCTAAACAGGTTTGTATGATTATCTCCTAAGCACTTCTTTGTTCATACCCAGGAAAGCCTGTAAGATTCTACTTAGTATTAAGCATATAAGAAGCTCTGTTAAAACTAATGGAGATACCCACATGCCTAAAACTGCATATAAGTGAAAAATCTTTTTAGGTAATGTATTAATTCTGCAAGTAATGAGAGTGAAATGGCTTCTTACGTAAAAAGGTATGCTGTGAGTATGTGCATTTGTTTCCTAGCTTGTTTTATTTAATCAATTTCAATTTAATAGAGCAAGTGTGTGAAACAGGTCCTCTTCAAGAGAAACAGAATTAAATCAGGTTATAAAATAGCAATAATTTTCAAATTATTCAGTGTTGCTGCCATGCAAAACTATGCTTTTAATTCTCTGTGTTAATATGAGTAAGAAGAATAATCACCTTTGTAGGGGCTGAAGAACACAAAGGACCTGCTCCAACATTTCTCTGCAACAAACAGTCCCCCAAAGGTCATATGCCTGGCAGCACAGGGTTTTGTTCTCCAGAGCCTGCCAGACCAGACTCTTTTTTGAAAGAAAATTAACAAAGTCTTTTCACAGTTTACCTTTAATTGGGTGATCAACTTTTTATGAATCAAAACCTTAATAGGAATCTGCTGCTTGTTTCTTTCTCAAAGACCTCTTGATGATAAACACCTCCATTCATTGTAATTTTGTGCAGATTATTCCTTTCTTGATCCAAAATAGTCTTTTCTAAATAATACAGAGTAGATTAGCATATGCATTTAGTTTTATTACTAAAATTTTAATGCCCACTTGGCAATTTATTTCTCCACTGAAATGGTGTTGATTATTTCCTTTTCCACACACTGTCTCCAATATTGGAGCCAGCTTGACATGGGTAGTATGTGGGAGTGCTGTGCAGCTGCAAGATGCAAAATCAGGGCTCTTGAATATTTTTTTTCTTACTAGCAGATATGGGGTCTATAGTTAATTTCTTTTCCAGCCTGTTTTATGAAGCTTCCTCTTTGTTTTACTGGCTCTCCCCATTAATTAGACATTCTTGTAACTGGATATTCTGGTGATTGGTAGCCGAGGCATTGGTCCCCAGTGATTTACTGTGGAAACAGATGATAAAAGTACATTACAGTAATTCAGTTTTAAACAAGAAAATCAGGGTTGTGTAGTGGGGCCATCTCCTCTGTCAAGTTCTGGCTCTCTAGGACTTACCTTGATCATAATTCTAACAAAAAAGCTGAATGCGAAACTAAAAAGAGTCCACCCTTTCCCCTGCAGCATAGGAATTGTCTACCTAATACATGTGTGCAAAGAATCTGAAATTCTGATAATTGCTTATAAAATTATGAAAGTCTGTTAAAAACCTCTCCATAGATGGTGACTGTAAGGTCAGTCTGGAATAATTCCATGGGAGCCAACAGATCTGTATCTAAAACACCCAACGTATACTGTAGTCTGGAGACTCTCTGATTGTCTTTCAATGGTAGGAAATTCCATAAACTGACTGCACTGGCTTTATACTGGGTTAGCAAGAGCAGAGCAAGTCCTTGCTATTGTATCCCTTCTGGTGATGAACTCTATAGACACATTAGACAGGTTTGAAGTCCTTGCTTAAAATACACCAGGTGTCTTTCCATTAAGTGATCACAAGTCACAAGACGTTGGAGGAAAGTAGCTTTTCATGTAGTGGTTGGTGCTATTCATCTTGTCTTAGTCTTTAATGTTAAATAACTTTTATTTTCACATATTTTCTGCATATGTGAAGCTTGCCTTAATTCCAGTCTTTTTATGGTAAAACATTTTTGAGTAAAAATTAATTTAGTTTGGCAACAAAGTCCTCTACAAAAAAAATTCCCCAAATCATATGCAAGAGCTCATCTTTCCCCATGCTGGTATTTGATGCAAAAATATATTCACTGTTGTTACCTGGAGCTATCTGTAGTCAGCTCTGTAACCCACTGAATTTGTGATGTGACAGAACATGAATTTCCCCAGCATCTGTGATCCAGGAGATGTTTCAGCTGACAGACAGAAATTCGGCAAGTTGTGAGCACAGCCTGCAGAGCCCGTGGGCTGAGCTCTCAGGTACAGCCTGACCACAAGTGATCAGAAGAGAAAACCTCACTGGACACAGCGCCATGAGTCAATGGCAGCAGCTGCTGGGTCAAGTGTGCCAGCCCTGCGTGCAGCTCAGTGGGTGCACTGAGGGAGGGAGGGCCAGTGCCCGAGACACAGTGAGGCTGAGTCCTGCCAAGATCCTGTAAAATAGTTCTCTAGCGGCCGGCCAAACCATGCAGAGTGAAGTACAGACTGGGAGGGAAGGTAAGCCCCTCTATCACAGACATAAGGAAAAGCATTGTATGGAACCTGGTTTGGTTTCCTCGCATGTGGTAGAGAAATCATGAGTATAGACCTGTGCCGGTACATCCATGAAACCTATCATGGAGCAGTACTGGATGTCCCAGCTTGTGTCTGGTAACAGCTTACCAGGCTGTATGTGGTTCTCAGAATTGTAATGATCACGACTTATTGAGAGGCTTAAGCAGCACTTCAGCATCTGCAAATCAAAGGTATGTTTGTAAAGCAGAAAGTCAAGGGAAAGTACCAGCACTTAGCACAAGGAACATCTACTCCTAAACAGAGTCTATTAGACGGTGTTTGCACAGTGACATGAAAAGGAGATTCAAGGGCAGGGTTAGGAGCCTATGTGTCTTCTGGCCACATTGGGGATGGTAAGCTCAGCAGCTGATTGTGATCAAAATACTGTGCTGGACTTAAAAAGCACAAAATTAATGCCGATAGACTCGAAGGTTGTGCATTTGGACCCAGGTTAAAGCAGGTCTCCCCTTGAGCATGTCAAGATTGGCCTGGATCTGCATCTGAGAGTGTGGTTGCATCTAACTAATGGGATCGATGGCTTAGACCTGAGAAGGAGCTTGGGCTCGAACTAACAGGATTTATATACTGACAGCACAAGCATACCTTGAAGTGCTGCTGCAGTACAAATAATACATCATAATAATTAAACAGTACACACAACAGTGAGATAATTATTTAAAATCATTGATATCTCGTTCTGTGTTTTTCCCTTAGCTTAGGAATCAGCATTCAGGACAGCAAGCTCTTTTATTTTGATTTCCTGAGAGCAATTGATGATGGCAGAGCATCTAAATACCAACAGAGACAAAAGCAGGCTGCACCACCTGCAAGCTTTACAGTGCTCAGCTTAGAACAGACCCTAATTAAGATAAAAGAAATAGTTGCATCATCTTACGATTTGTTGTACAAGGTAAGATTCACATGTTCACCGCATTTTATTTAATCTCTATTTTTTCCTGCCTGTCTGGGGACTAACCCAAAGGCTTCAAAACTTTTCTGCCAGTAATTGAGTGCCACCAACAACCTTGGCCTATGTAGAAATAGCATCTTCTGACTACTGCAGACTTTTAAATTGATTCTGGTATCTCCACAAAACAAGCATATCAAATAAAGCCTAGAGGTTTTGTGAAGATAAGGATTGGAAAGGAAAAAGCAAATAGCAAATTATTAGGACCCTCCTCTCTCCCCCAAATGCCTTTTACTCCTCCAGTTGTCTGTAAATCATGTCCCAAGCATGTAAATATCACGTCTTTCAAATAGCTCTGTTGAGTTTCCTAAGCTGAGACTTATCATATGTAGATAAGTGCTAATATAATGTGCTACTGCAGGAAGGCATTATGGTTTTATCAGCGTGAGGTGAAAGGATCATGTAGCAACTGAGGATACAGACATATGATCAGATGTGAGCACATCGTAGTGGCTGCAGAAGTTAGCACCTGTCAGCTGGGGCTCTGCAACTATTTGTGTTTATGCTCTTGGCCACTTCTGACTCTGACACAGACAAAGCGCATTAGTTGTTGAGCAGCAAGTTTCCTGATTTTCCCACCTGCAAAATGAGAACAATAAAAATAGCCACTTCTCTTTAGAATTTGGAAAGCTCTGAATGAATACATGCTGTATATTAAGTAGTCTTGGACTGTCATGTTGGAGTTTACTGAACCGCAGCAGCCCCTCGACTAAATAATTCTCGATGCCACAATAAGATCGTTTTCAGGCATGGAAAAGAATAATTGAAAAGACTTGAAGGAAACATTCCTATCACAAAGGACAGTAGAGCCATCTCATCTGCACCTGCAGTTTCAGGTCCGGTTTAAGCTCCTGGCTTTAGAGGCAGGCTTATGCCTGCAAAGATGGTCTCACTACACTCCTATCCCCAGCAATGTGGTCCTCCCGCCTGCCTTGTGTCAAAACCGGTACTTGTCTTCCTGCCCAATGTCCTGGGTCAGGGAACTTCAGCCTGACGAAAGCCTGATCAGTTGTGCGTGGCCATGGGAGAGCTGCTGCCCGCACAAGGGACGGGAAGGGCACAGTGACTGGGCAGACAATGGGGGTAGAAATGCCCTGTCATCCATGGCTGCATTTCTGAAATCTCAAGCTGTAGATTCTGTCCTGCAGTTAAAAATAACACAGGCTTCCAACAAAGACATCACTAGTGATGTCACTCGTACAAGTGCCCAAAAAAAAGTAGTACCATGGGAGATGCTGTTTCTTTACAGAAATCTCTTTTCACACTATTTGGAGACTCCCGTGATGTTTGTAAACTTATTGGGGCCACATTGCCATTTTTGGCCAGATAGACTGTTGAAGAGGATACTGAAATATCTATATAATCACTTCATATTTTTTCATAGTAAGGGGGAAAAAAACCATCCTTCTTGTGCTCTGCATTATTGAAACAAGAAATTATTGAAACAAGAATAGACTCAATAGGACAGGTTAGTGTTTGTTAAATTTTAGTAGAAGACAGTACCTGTCCTCTCATCCCTGCATGTCTTGGGAATGGAGAAAGGTCACAGTTTTGTCTGCTGAGGGTATGATATGAAAATGACTTTTGGCATGAACAAATCATCCCTTTAGTTTTTTAAGATACCATTTGGTGGTTAATATAAATTCAGGGACCAAGGAATTTTCTCCATGGAGAGCCAGACTTTGTCCACCATGCTATTGAAAAGCAGAACTTTTTCTCATTTCCCTTATATGAGAAAACAAGGAAGTTCTCAATTTTCTTCTGAGCCATTTTTTGAGTGATAGTTGCTGCAACCTATGCGATGGGGGACCTTAACGACATAAGCTGATAACAAAATATTTTGTTAGAAAGAGGCAGATCTGAAAGCACAGTTCCTAGAGTTCAGCTACTTGAAAAAAACTCATCACATCCCACCCACAACACCTCCACAATTAAATACAGACCTTTGAAGTTTCATAACAAATAGTTTCAGAGTTGTTGTGTTTTAGCCCCAGTCAGCAACTG
>WEKW01006877.1:14790-83823 GCA_013389905.1 Sula dactylatra
CCAGTCCCCGAGCCGCGATCGCTGCCTCCCCCGGCCAACTCCCCCCAGTTCACACACTGGGCATGATGTCACATGATATGGAATACCCTTTGGCCAATTCAGATCACCTCTCTTGGTTGTATCCCCTCCCCTCCCGGCTTCTTGTGCACCCGGCAGAGCATGGGAAGCTGCAAAAGTCCTTGACCAGTGTAAGCACTACCTAGCAACAACTAAAACATCAGTGTGTTATCACATTATTTTCATACTAAGTCTAAAACACAGCACTATACTAGCTACAGTGAAGAAAATTAACTATCCCAGCTAAAACCATGACAAGAGTTCAGGTGGGTCCTCTGTCAGTATGATAGTTTCCATTCATTTTCACCATACTCGATACAATGCATACTATATACTCAATGCTTTGTTTATCCTGGAAGACTTTCAGTATGTCAGCAAAGATGAAACGTTCGTATTAAGGAGTTACAGAATCCTCTTCAGTGATCAACGGATTCCTTTCCAGTGACCTTTGGATATGGTAGCATTTGTTTTGCCAGTAGACATAGTTCATTTATGTTAAATTATTAATATTTAAACTCATTATTTAGAACTGTTCTAATGCTGAAACATAAAAATCACTGTATTATGCCAATATGCTATAGTTTTAGCAGACTAATAGGACTTTAACCTGAAGTTTTGAAAGGTGTAATGTTAATTTACATCTATGGAATCAGTGATTTATATGTGTAGCATCATAAATAAGGGGCAGAATAAAACAAGGAGGCATGGTAAGTCAGTATCAGCCAGGCAGAACGAGAGTGGATATGACGGGAACGACCCACAACTTTTCTAGACCTTGGTATTTCTGCTGCTCATTTGGACTACTCTCTTGCTTGACTTCTGCTGCAACTGTGCTAAACCTAATCTGTTTCCCCTGGGAAACCTTTGGAAAACTCCCACAAAGAACAGGCTGGGAATTTTGTGCAAGAGAGGATGAGAAGAGAGCAAGTAAGCCTTCAGGATGAGCTGCAGTTAATGAGGATGAAGGACTATTGAGTCCTTTAGGGAGTAGAAAACAAACTTGCCCCACCAGGGACAAAGGGGGAATCATTTGAGGCAGGGTGGTGGGGGGGGGTGGGGTGGTGAAGGGAAAAAAAGACAAATTAAATATGCTCAGGTGAGTTTAAAATATTTTAATTAAAATTATTTAAGGCAGCCCTTAAATAATTTTGTTTGTTTTCTCTCTTGTCTTAATGACTACCTTTTCTGGATGTTTGGATACTTGATATAATGCCTTTTTGCTTTTACTGTATGTTGTTGCTTATTTCCATGTGGTACAGAAACGCAGGTTATTTTTGGCTTATTTCAACAATTGCATCTCGTTATTAAAAGAAATTAATGCTTCAAACTAAGTAAGGTTCTGAGAACTGTTTTGTTTCTTCATGTATAAAACACCTGCAAGTAAAAGGCATATTGGTCTCAGGTATTTCCAGGTGAACTGCGAAATGGTTGCTAAAAAATACTTCTCTTTCTGAATGTCTGGGTTTGCTTAAATAATTTGAATTCTTGGTTCTCAGGCATTTTCTCTATTTGATAAAGAAGGCACTGGAGTAACTAAAGCACTGGAATTTTGGCAAGTACTTGACCATTTCTGCTTTAAATTATCAGACAAGCAGTTCAGGCACCTTCTCAAGAACCTTAATCTTTGTGAGGACTTCACGGTAGACTGGAAAGTTTTCCTAAAAAACATAAACTATCCCAGAGAGGTAAGAAGAGCTACCAAGCTATAATATATTTCTTTAAAAGCTATTATCTGATGTGTGAGAAGTGACTAACTAACTAAGCATGCAAAATTCACTTATCTTTCTGTTGATCTCAGCTGAACTCCACTGAAGCCCTTCTCTCCTTACAAACTGCTCTCAGAAGTTATGTCTTGCACTCATGTAGATTTAGGTCTGTATGTGTGGCAAGCTGAAAGCATAACATACAGCCAGACTGCCCCAATGGGGCGACAGAGGATGTGGGATATCCAAATATGCCCAATGATCCCTGACCTATCTAGATGGACTGGCAGGGGCTGGACAGAAAAGTGGGTGGAGTGGGAAGCCCACCAGGTTCTTGGTGCCAAACAGTAACAGCAGTGTAGATGTAGCAGGAAGGTTAAACACAGAGATTAGTCAAGAACCGAGAAAATCTTGACTGCAGTCATGGACATAGTCTTCTGATGCTCTGAATGTGCATGTCGCAACAACTCAAATAAAACTAGAATTGCTGTTTCTCTGTGGCAGAGGTTTGTGTCCACGGTGCCTCACTTGGAGTCGTTCACCTGGTGCAAACTGCAGGAACAGGTCCTTCTGTTCATAATCACATCCTTTTATCAGTGCAGCAATCCTTACCATGTTTGTAAATAGCAGAGACATTATCAAAACCTGTAAGTGAAAGAAGTCTCTGTCCCATTTTAATTTCACGGTCCTTCCCTTTCCTTCGGCTTCTCCCCTCTTAGTCTGCCTTACCCAGCGGGAAGCAGGTGTCAGTAGATCTGAGGGTGCAGGAATCCAAATCACATTACCTTACAGCTCATTTCTGAAGTTGGCTAAGGATATGAATCTGGTTACTAGCTAGGTAAAAAGCAGTTCTTTAAAAAAAGAAAAAAAAGTAAGTATTAACTTGCATCTTATGTTTTAAGAAGTAACTATGTTTCATTTTCCAAAGTCTATGCTTGAAGCACAAATAAAATGAGAAAAATAATATTAACCCAATAGAAAAACATATAAAAAGCCTACCACTTTATTGCCATGGCGATAATAGAATGTTGTGCTAAACAACATTCCGTATAGAGCTATACAGCGATTAAATCTTGTGTCATACAGCAGAAGCTGGAAAGCCAATGAGATCATGTCCTGAGTCGAAGTCTGTCAAGCTACTTCAAATAATGGCAGGGCTTGAGTGATTCACGAGAGGAGGAGGAGGAGGGACCACAGGTTTTGAATGAAGGAGGACCCATAAACAGCTCCAAACACTTGTAATGTGTTATAAGCTTTTGTAGTGGGTTAGACTTTATCTATGCATGTCAGTTACCAATAGGCGTAGCTTTACCAAAGTGCTTATTATAAGTGTAGCTTTATTTAAAATTTTATAAGGTCGCTAAAATGTATTTTATTCTCTGTAAATTTAGCATTAATATTTATAGTAGTGTAACTGTTACTTTGTCCTTAGTGGCAGGACTACATTTAATTATAGTTATTTAAAAAATAGTTGGGGATTTTTAAATATTTATATTTTCAGCTTATTAAAATGCAATCTTAACAGATATAATAGATTACATGGTTCTCAAGTGTAAAACAGTAGAATACTTTGTATAGGTCAGAAAATGCCGCATTTCCCCTTTTCTGCTTTTATGCTGATATAAATTCAGTAAGTTTCAACTGAGTCATACCCGCACAAAGACCAATTGTATGAACCTGTAAAATTATTTTAAGAATGTATTTGTGTGCTATAATATTGACCCACCAGCAAGCTTTCATGTTAACTTTAGAATAGGTAGCTGCTTTTGTTAGGGAAGGTTTTCCTGTAATGTCTTCTCATCCTCAAAGTAGGTGTTAAGCCTCCTTAACAACTTGACAAGCTGCACAATTCCTGGGATCAAACTCTGCAACAGTGTATGTTTTAACATGAAGTCACTTTAACAGTTAGTCCTCCAAGACCCTGAATACTTTCCACCTCAACTTAGCAAAAAAATAAGCTACCTCCACATCTTTCAGGAGATAGTTGGTCCATGACAGGACTGGAGCCTGTACTGTTTTTTTCAATATGGTGTGTTCACCTTGAACAGTTTTCTGTATTGTGTTAGGGGTAGAAGGGATAAATCCGTCATTAAAAATCTCAAATTAATCCACAAGGGAACATTTTTGAAAAGACAAAACAAATATGAACCAGGTTCACAGTGCTGGTTCAGCTTCCAGATGCTCTCAAATCTCATGTTTTCATTTTGGGTTCAACCCAAAATTTCCCACGCCTTTGCAATTTCATCCCACCCTGGGCTGAGATGTATTCCTGGGCTCCTGTGCAGGTTCTGAGAGACGGCTGGTTGTTAAGTCATTCACTTCATCCAAACACGCTACAGTTTTGGCCTGTAAAGTATGTATCTAAATTAATGAGGTATGCAACTCATTCAGGCACGTTAGGAAAACTGATCATTACGCTATACAATTTGATCACTGAAGTATATTAAAAAGTAACAAGTAAAGTATGCAGCTTGATCATTAAAGTATGGAAAATTTACTGAACTAGTAAAGTATGAGCCTGGGATGACTTTTGTCTCAAATGGCACCTCATAAATAAAACCCACAACCACAAAGGCAAATATTCACAAACCCAAAAGCTATACAGGTTTAACTTGTATTTTTTTCTTAGAAAACAGCTGAATAAGGGGAGATGAAAAAAATCTCATGGAAATTATTTCTAAATGTTTTATGCATCACATGGATCTTTTGATGGCTTTGACATAGGTTGATAAGCTTTACATTCTGATTAACGCTCTAGAATACACACTAGAGCAGCTGTATATGAGCAGGATGCCTACTGAAATACAGCTATGTAGGGCTGTTGGGCTATACTATACAAAAATAGAACTGAAGGAATGTGAAGTATTTGAAGCAATATGATTGCATCTTAATATTCAGATAAGAAAGAACCAGGGTTATGGCACTTAGCTTGGATGTAGCTAACCAGCTGCAGAAGAGCTGAGAAAGGAGACAGAGAGGACATTGTCTTAGGTGGGATGATATTAACCACAAGTGGACTCTCTGAGGATATTTGTAAAAGTCCAGACCCTGGAGCTGGGAATATGCATCACAAACTTTTCCTGACTGACCTGCCAATCTTGTGATTAATAAGGACTGAGTGGAGCTCTTCTGCATTAAAATAAGCGGCTAACACAGTACAGCCTAATGAAAGCTGCACTTGGGAATCAGACCCCACCAAAAGAAAATGTTCTCGCATGTCCTTCCTCACTGTGAGCTATTTCAGATGTGGAAGGGGAAAAAAGTAAAGAATGTGTTAAAAGTGATAGTTCAGGGTGTGCAGGTCAGGTCTAGAACAGCAAGGTGTCCATACAGGATCAGCACAGCTGCACTATTGCGTGGACTATATGGGGAAAGGAGGGATTATGACCAGGGCCAAACAATTTGTTGTTTAGCCTTTCTGGAGCCAAGAGAGCCAAGTGATTTGCTGCAAGCTTAGTTAAACCTTCACCTGTCAAGTCAAGCAGTGACTAGAAAGAGAGCAGGTCAGGTTGAGGAGATGACAGAGAGAAAGGAGAGATCATCACTTGTGCCCATTCAAGGGCGGGAACTGAGATAAGAAGGGGTTTGCTGACACGTGTGTCTTGCAGTTGACAAAGGGAATTACTGGAGCAAGTAGAAACATATTCAGCAAAGCTTTTTTTTTAAAAAATATGATTTCATCTAAAATGATGACATTTGGAAATCAGATTGACTTTCAGGACTTCTTTGCAGAAAAATTTGGAGAACATTTCGATATAAAATCAGGCATTCGATTTAGCTTTGTCCTGAACTTTCTGTTTCTGCACTAAATTCTCCATTTTTGTTTGTATTTAGCTTCCTGTTCTGAGTTTCTCTGCAGTCTGGCTCATAAGTGCCTTCTTCACCAGCTGAGTGCATTCTGTTTTCAGCCAGTTCCATCTAATCAACCTGCCTACAAAACTGCAGGCTTGTTTGTTCATCCCTTGATGTTCTTCCTCACAGAGAGGGCATCCTTCTTCTCCTTGGACCAGTACCCGTGAGAGGATTCCCCACTGGTATAGCAAGTTCACATCTCTTCTTGAAGCCTGGCACTGTGAGAACTGTACCTCCAGGTCCCAGGACTGAGGTCCAGGACTAGTTTCTGCTCTTTCCTAGCTAAAAGCATGAGTACATTGTCACTGTCTCCATCTTTTTTGGGCATGTTGCTAGTGGAGAATCTACAAAGCTGAAGCCATTTGCTGTCACATCATGTTGCTCTCAGCAGTGGCTGCTACAACCCCTTCCTGTAAAATACAAGCAAAACAGCTTCCTTGTGGTCTTGGAAACTATTCCTAAATCAAAAAAGGGAGCAGCACTGACATAGCTTACCAGCTCCATGAATGGAGGGGGGCTGTGCTGCAACTCCCCAAACACTGATTTGCCCACAAATGTCGAAATGCACAGAGAGCAACTCTAAGTGTATCTGTTGTAACCATTTAGTTTCAGAGCTCAAAAACCCCATGCAACAGAGAAGCAACATCCTCAGTATTTCCACAGTCTTGCTTCCTAAATTCAGCAGTGTTACTAACCCAGCCCTTGTGCGCTGTGTTCAGGTGTGGGGAGTTCATTTTGCTGCCATGATCTACCTGTGAGGTTGCAGTAGTAATACGTAAGGACCTGCTCTACAGAGGTGGTGCTTTTCCCTGTCGTGGGGGTGGGAGTTTTACAGGTTTATTCATTACTCACTGTCCTCATCTGTTGAACCTCTGGGCCCTTCTGGTCTGGGCTACTGATTTCATCAGACGACTGACTGTCATCAGTCATGACTCGTTGCACCAGCAGCAGAGATTAGCAGGCCTGCTTGATTATGTCCCTACCAGCAGTCAGCAGCACCACAAACTTTGTCCGTCCTCATGTAGAACAGTTGTGCTCCAGGGAAATACCCCTTCTGGGATACCTGCATGTTTGCATCTATTTTCCAGTATTACATCTGCTTCAGGCTGAGATATGTTAAAAGCTTTCTTTATGCCATGATCTAACTCCATGTTTCTCTTTATCCATAGCAAAACACATCTGAAAATTCCCCTTCCTTGCCCCTGCTCTCCTGTGCAGTGCTCTCCCCATGACTACAATGTGCTGTCCCTCATTGTGCCGGGACATCTGTTTTGGGATCTTTCCCCGTTGACAAGCCTGGCAAATCTGTACCTCCCTTTCCTTCTCTGTTCTGAGTAATGAAGAAAAGGGTCTAATGGAATTTTAAAACCACAAATTGTTCCTTGGGATGGAAGCTTTTCACTCTATATTTACTAAGAGTAGAGGAAAAGGAAAAAGTAGGGATGATGGAAGGTAGGGAACATAGTATTAGACCATCAGGCGTACTGCTGATGGGCTAGATACTGCTGGGGAGGCAGAGGAGCAGGAAGCCTCACTGTGGCTCCTGCTTCTTTACCCAGTTCTACCGAGGCTTAGTATTTCATAGTTATTTAATACAATAGCTATTTTAATTACATTTAGAGGAATGTGGCTTTTTTTCTAGACAAGGCAGAGATTGGCATGTGGGCCACCTTTGACTCATGTCAAATCACTTTGTCAAACCAGCATATACCATTACATATTCTAAACACTACCAAGAGTATTTTATCCCGCAAATGTGACCTCAAAACTTGAATCTGTCTGTTGCAAACAGTTGGTCAAAATGAAAATGGTACATTACAGAATGTAATTCAATGGAATTTTCATCTTTTATTTATAATTGGGTTTATTATTGCAAGCTCTTGTTGCACACCAGCTATCAGATCCTCAGCAGGCGTAAATCAGCACTCCGGTTAATGGAGCTAGACTGATCACTGCCAGATGAGGATACAGCTCTACTTGTAGCCCAGGGATAAAATACAAGCTTCCCTATAGTGCTGACTCTGAGAGCTAGAACAGGCTGGCTGGTGAATTACTGGTTATCTGAACATGAGAAGAAAACACTTTTCCACCCTAATCCACACTCAGGCAACTATCTGTGCTGCTTCCACACATCCGTAGGGAAGAGCATTTATGGAAAACAACTTGAAGATACATGTTGTTAGGGTAAAGGACAGCCCATGGGCTAAGCAAAGAAGCCTTTAAAACTGTGTAAACTGTCAAAAGGATGATTACTTCTGGCAGAGGTCATTCTCACATACAAAGAGGAAAATGCATCCTTTTTCAGGAGAAGATATAAGGGCCTTCTTGTGTAAGCTGTTTCCCAAGACCTTTGCTTTCTGAGCCTCCCCAGAAAGGGAGGGGGTCGGACTTGTGACAGAGCAGGGAACAGGACCAGAGAAAATTGTAATTTATCTTGATGTACTGATTTACTTTCTAATTAAGAATGTCTCTCAATAGAAAAATCTTCCAGAAACAGGAAGGAGCTTCACTGAGCAGGTGTGGGTGGAGGAGCCTTATTTTATTACTAATCAGCATAGTTATGCCATTTATAGAAAAGGACATGAGGCTCTGTGCAAGGAACTTTCTAAAGAAGAAAAATACACCCCTGCTTTGAACAGCAAGTGAGCTACATAGCGTGGCCCATACGAAAATCCTCGTAATAATGACTACCCTCTCTTGGTGGAAGCAGGAGGTAAAAGTGGATTTACATGGTCCTCCCAAGGCACTCTCAAATTCTGTTAGGAAGGGCAAGAAAGCCTATGAAGAGCTGAGCAAGACAGTCAGGTAATCTGGACTTCACAGCTTACAGTAGCAGCTGGCATTTGGCCACGGTATGGGGCAGGTTCTGCTCAGAGGCCATGCGGTAGTCTGAGAAGCTACAAAGCAGCAGTGGGCTGAGTCGTCCTGGCCCCTGAATTCTGAAGTGATATATGTACAGAGCTTGATGGGATGAGTGGAACACAGAATCGTATATGTTGGAAAAGACCTTTAAGATCATCAAGTCCAACTGTAAACCAAACGCTGCCAGTTCACCACTAAACCATGTCCCTAAGCACCACATCCAAACATCTTTTAAATACCTCCAGAGATGGTGACTCAACCACTTCCCTGGGCAGCCTGTTCCAATCCCTGATGCTTTCAGTGAAGCAATATTTCCTAATACCCAATCTAAACCTCCCCTGGCACAGCTCGATGCCATTTCCTCTCGTCCTATCACTCGTTGCTTGGGAGAAGAGACCAACACCCACCTCACTACAACCTCCTTTCAGGTAACGTCTGTCCCACATGTGTATCTTATGTAAAGCGTGGTTAATATTGAAAAGTGTTATTTGCATCTGAAGATAATGGAGTCTTTTCTGATTAGGAGGCAGGTTTCTTGTAGTGCTGTAAGAAACACATTTTCTTTTCCATCCAGTTATAATGATCATGTGAGATGTGACAAGGAAACAAGAGCACAGGACCAAAAGCCATCTGTTTCTTTTTTGGTATTTCATATTGCATGGAACAAGAAGGTGGCAAAGCTTATATGCTTGAACATGGGGGTATAAAATATGATAGTAACATTTAACATGCTGTAAAGAAATGTCTTTGAACCAAAATCAGATTTTTTTTTTTGTTGTTTTTACCAGGACCTGTTACCACAGCTATAGTAAAACTGGCTGCCACTTGTGTTTGTGAAAACTTTGCTATATGAGATATTTTTACATATTTAGTTTAGACAGTGCAGTGGGTGGAAAGTCAGCTTTCATTCCTGAAAATAAGTAGTTTCTTCTTCAAAATTCTGATTGTGCTTTTTTTTATTATTCCACATTGTGCCATTCCTGAGACTGCTTTTATAAGTAAAATTTGGCTTAATTCTAAAAACTGAAGTTTACTGCTAATTCTGGAGGTAGAATGTAAATGTTGAGTAGATTTCATTGATATTTAACTTTGTGAAACATAGCTTTTTGCATGCACAGTTAGACTTTTGGTATTCTCAGGTATGTCCATACCAAAGCCTAGCAGTGCTTTACTCTGCAGTCTATTCCAACCAGCTGTATTTTGTCCTTTTTATTTTCTCCTTGCCATATGACCTTCTACTGTGTTTACCCAAAGTGTGGATTTACACCCTGCAGAATGCATAATGGGGGTTTATTTAGCAATAAGCTCCAGTGGTAGATTTTAAAAGCTGTATACCAGTGTTAGATTTGAAAGCAGCACACTGAATAAAGGGGTTATGCACATCTTGTACTAGCATTAACACACTCGTACCCAACCCTTTCTCTCCTTTCCCCTCACACATTCTGTACCTTTGCAGCCTTCAACTGCATCATTCAACTGTGGATGACCAGATTAAAAAGTACCGCCATAAATATACCTGGAACTTAGAAAGGAAAGGGAAATAATTGCCCTCTCTTTCATCTCAGGACTGAAGTGCCTTTTCAATCAAAGAGATTTCCACTGCATGCTAAAGACTATTCAGATGAGAAGAATACGTTTAGGATATTTGGGCTAGTTAGCGCTCACTTCCCTTTTTTCTGCATTAACAGAATAGCCCTCTTTGTAAGATCACCCAATTTTTTAGACCTTTGTAAAGGTTTAGGTCAGTCTTAGAGTCCTGTGCTTTTGTTGGCCTGTCACCAGTTGGATCCTGCTTATAGAGAGTCTATTTTTCCCTTAACTACTTGCATAGCCCCTTTTCTCTTTTGTGGTGCAAGCCAGAATTCCTGGAAGCAGGTTTTACTGCCTGCGGGATCTCGAAGGCCGCCTTCTCCATGGACGTTTCCCTCTTCGACTGGCTGAATGCCACGCTGCAATTTATAATTTATTCAGTGGTTCCATTACTGATTCTCTGTGTATGTTTTTTGTCTAGACTGAGAAAGGGCAAAAAGTCATTTCGCCTAAGTCTTCTTGGGAGCTGTCAAAGAGAGGCATCCTCTCACAGATACAAGAAGTAGTGACTTCTGGTTTTAACACAGTTACACAAGAGTTTAAAGATATTGACTCTTCAAAAGATAATGCAGTATCAAAAAAGGAGTTCTGGGATATATGTAACCGATATTTTCAGCATCTGACTGAAGAACAAGCAAGAAAACTATATTATTTCGTCTTGTTAATTTAAGCACATATCCAGTACAACTGGATAAATTGGCATTGGCTAGACACATACGTTTGCATACTGTTGTGTATAGGCAAGTAGTTTAAAAATTTGGATGAAATAAAAATGTCTTAAGACTATCATTCCATGAACATTTGTTGCTACATTTGTGGGAGATTATTTTTTTTCCTTATCTCTGAGTATGGTTATCAACTATAATAATCGCAGGCTTTCTAAAGCAAAGTCACGGAGATGCTATTGCTAATAGCGAAGGTGTGAATGTAAAGCACAGTAGTTCTCTTTCACTAGCTCTTTATCTGTATATTTGCTATTTTAAAAGTTTCTTTTTTCAGTTTTAAGTTAATCCACTTCCACTTGACAGGGAAAAAAACCTTCTTGGCATGGAATAAAAAGTACTTCCATGGGGAGCTAATGCAAATTCCTTTTTCTCAGCAGCTATTTTGTCCTGCTCTCCTTGGACAAAGAAAGGGGCAAGCATTTGACATTTCCCGGCCACCTCTCAGCAACTTTTATGGGTTAAAGATTCCCCCAGATTAGTGTCAGCAGAGTTTATGTAACCTTGAATTTAGCTTGAGTGACTGAAGTCATGGCATGAATCTGGCAGTACAAACCATCCGATTAGCCCAGTGCTAATCTCAGGGGAACCCGAGAGGCCAGTCTTTCATAAGATTCTGCTTCTGCTGAACTTGAAATGAAAAAAGCCATTTTTTAGTCTTTGCTAATACTGGTTCAATGTGATTTTTTCTAGTTGAAAAACTAGGTGAATAATAAAATAGAGGGAACCTTGACTAAAAGATTTCAGATTTTACTTAACAGCTCTCTAACCTTCATGCTCACGATTGCATCAATGCCATTTGGCAGCAAACTGAAAGACAAGACATAGAGCCTCCAAACTCATATGCATGTCTGCACTACAGAAGATTATTTCAGTACTTTGCTCATTCAAACATATCCTCTGATTTCTTGGCCCTGTACTTCCCACCAACAACTTTGACTATAAACTGCAGACAGGAGTGGGGCCTGCTTGTAATTACAGCAAAGATTGCAGAGTCTGCCATGTCATCAGGTGCTGCTATGCATGCGTATAGTTGCTGATGAAAGCACTGGAAAAAAAATCAAAATATTTTTCGCTTCCCCCTTGAAAATAGCCGAAAAAAATCCAAATGGCCTGTATGCTCTATTCCTATAGCCACACTTCTGGTGAGGTACCAAGTGCAAGTTACTCACCTAGCAAGGTCTGGGGTGGGTGAGCTCACAGCTGAGCCCTGGCCGAGGCAGAACGCACACCTTCCTGAGCCGTGGAAAATCTCTTGGTTTTTTTTTCTTTTTTTGGAAGCAGTAAGGCAAGCATCTCCAGCTGAAGAGTCCTGCAGACTAGATCCTGTCTACACTCAAGAAGAAGCGCAGGGACACAGAAGCTATTTTATACTTAAAAGAACCTCAGACAAGTGAAGAAAAAAAAATCTTGATAGAAACTGTCATCCATAATAGCAACGAGAAGCAGGCCTGAGGAGCCTCAATTATATAAGCAGCAGCCTCTGTGTGAGTGAGACTCAAGCCCTGTATCTCCAGAGATATTTTGATTTTGACAGGCCTCTCAAAGATATGCCTACGTATATCTATATGAAGATGCCCCAGGAGAGCCTTCCAATCTGGGTACAGGGTTTGCCATGGCTAATCCAAACCCTTGTCATTTCGGGCTGTTGTTGCTGCTCAGAGTTGTTACAGAAGTGTTACTAATAGTCATGGTCTGGATGACTTCACAGAAAACGTCTCCTTTTATCCTCTTCTGGGTATGGCCACTTACCATTTCCTATTAGCAAGGCTTAGCTGGAATCTGTATTGATAGTGAATGAAGAATTTCTTCCTGAAGTTTGGCTTCTTGGTCTTCTGAATTTCTGATGCTATGACCTTTTTCACAAAAGGCTGAGGATAGTAAACATGTTGCAAGCAAGGCATTAATATCTTGCCAACTGACATCCCCCTTTTATCACAGGTGCTTTTCTCCTCTCTGCTTGAACTCCTTTGACTTGCTTGAACTATTTGCAATCCCCCAAATGGGTGTTGAAATAGTTTCTAACTATAGCTAACCCAGCTCATCAGGGTATTGTTCTATTTAACTGAAGTTTGTAACACACTTTGAGATCCTCGTATGAAGTGTGAAGTATAATCACAAGCGCAAAATAGAATTGTTTATAATTCATAATGTGGTAGCAGCCAGGCCAATGGGGGAAAGTTGAAAGGAAATCCAAAATGTATCCTTTGCCCTTTGAAGTTTGACTGCAACTTGGCACATGCATCAAAGAGGTGACTGGTTTCCTTCAGGGTCTAAGTCGCTGCTGAAAAAGATCAAATCAAAAGCAATGTGAGGTTCTCAATTAGATTTATATTAAAAATCAATAATAAAGACCCTAAAAAGGCACGCTGATGACTCTTGAAACACTCACAAAATGAGTGCAGCTCATTTAAGGGCAGGCTCTGGTAATCCTTGCTTTGATTAGTAGCTTATATCATGAGTAGTCCCATTGAATTCAGTGTGGCTACTTACTGAATAAAGTGCTGCTCAGCAGGAAATCAGCCCAGCCTCGTCCTTACGATTCCATGCGTAGCCCAGAGGGTGGGCTACCTGCCCTGTGTCAGGCCACGCAGCCACATGGACCTCCACAGGCAGCAGAAGCAAGGGTATCAGCAGCTGCACCCAGGTCTTCTGTAGGCTGGCTGTATTGTAGAGGTACAGTTCCTGGCCATACATTGCAACTATATGTGATTCTAAAGGCTGTAAAGATTTCCCGCTTTGTTCTTTCATGCCGATTCATTTTTGCCCTCAGGGTGAAATAATTTGTTGATGCAAATACAATAACTGAGGAACCTTAATGGCCTTCTGAGATGGTGATATAACTTAGGTGCACCTGATAGCATGAGAAATTCGCCTCAATGGTACTTAGCCAGGATACAAGTGCACCATGTATTTGATTTACATCTCATGTTAAAGCGTTATTCTTATATACTGCAGCTCAATCACTGTGTCTAATCACAGGGTTTAGTAGTTTAAACAGCACACTAAGGGCCCAATTCAATTAAAAAATGTCCTACAGAAATCCTTTTTTCATTGTTTTCCCAGTCTTGTGCAGGCTTCTGCAGAGAAGCTGTGATTTTTTTTAATAAGATGGGCCCTAGGATTCCTTCTATTCCAAGGCATCCTCTCCCTCTCTTTTTGATAAGTTTTGTCATATCCTTAGAACATAAGGGGATTCTGTTGTTGTAAAAGTAGCATTTACAAAAGTCATCTTTTGCTTCTTCATTAGTTTGAAAATCTTTGGAATACAGTGGATGTCAGTGCTGGTGGATGGTTGAAGTATCAGGATGTTTTGAAGTTCAGCTCAGAACTTGTAATGATGCCATCAAGCACTGCTAGGGCAGCTAGTTCTGCAACTTCTACCAAGCCAGTTGCCCGTGCCATGCAGAAGCAACATGTGTCTTCTCAGCCTGAATGTCCCAAGGCATCATCTTCTCTAGCAGGGCAAAAGAGCGTAAGTGTGTTTGTTTTATGAATTTTCTGGGTTTTCATTTCTGTGCATAGGCTGAAAATAATACCTGTGGGACTCGGTGAAGGTATTCTTATTGATTGCCCTTGAAATCAGGCACAACCACCTGTCAATAAGCAAACGAGGTAATTGGCAATACTGTGTTACAGTGACAAAAATTGGGCCGGATGGTAAAGTCAAAAGATATATGTCAATTTATACCAATAGCATTCCCTGCTGTTACCATACACGTATCTGTCAGAGCTGGTTGGCAAATAAAATTTCTGTGTTTAAGCATAAACAGATTTCTGAGAAAAAAGTAAACAGCCCATATTACAAAGGCCCAATAGCTATGGCTTATCTGTGGTCATCTGACAAAGCTAGGCAGGACTGGTAGTTGCAATTTTCTAATAGGTGTTTGCTGGCCTGTCCAAAAACACTCTGGTGGTCTTCCCTGCTTGTTGGTGGATGCCAAATTACAGGTGTTAATGCCTGATAGTCTGACTGATGGACTTGCCATGAAGGCTAGTGATCTGAGAGAGGTAAGAGAAGTGGATTAGGAATGCAGTAGTTTTGCTTTATTTGTGCATCCATACCTATATTCATGCAATAATGCACTTTGTTCCTCCCCACTGCCATGCTGGCCTCTTACCCTACTGCTAGAATTCACAGAAAGGTGGGGAAATCATTACAGGCAGAAAAATTAAATATCCCCCTTGTGGGGCTGCACCTACCTATTCCATGTTCTTTGGGTACAACCAAACCTACAACAGAAAAAGAAAATATTTAGAATTATTCAGCGCCTGGAACATGCTTGGATTTTATGACTACTTCTACATGGAGATGTTTAGCTACCGAAAAAGAAATAACAGATTGAGCAAATTAAAGATGCAAACAACTTGTCAGTGCTGGTAAATCTAAACATTGGCCCATTGCTAGCTCAATTATTGCATTAACTATAGGTTCTTTCTTGAAAAGCTCAGACAATTAGCGACAGGCATCCTTCATGCTTTGATCCAGTTCCCAGAGAAAGCAATGGAAAATTCCTTGTTACTGTCTGTGAATGCTAGATTGGGCAGTATAAGACCATAGGAAAGGAACTTAAGTTTCCCCAAACTTATGGCTGTTGGAAAGACCCCAGCCAGCCTGAACACCGATCAGGACGAATGTTCCTGCAGTATTCATTGCATGGAAATGTGTGTGAGGCCTCAGCAAGTCTGCACCAGTGAGACCCGCAAGTGAGCACTGGGAAGTCTCACTAAATAGGAGATTATAAGTTGGATCTAGAAGCATAAATACCGCTTGTGGATGTATTGTACAGTGGTAGGCTGAGGCTTTGCTTCCAGCTCACCAACAGTACTGCTGAAGCAGCTATCAAAAAGCACTGGGAGCCTCTCACATCATTCCTTCTGTGGCTCTGCATAGGACCAGGTGTTCTCCCAGTAACAAATCAAAGCAATGTTATTTCATAATTCAATGACTTTGCACCGGTTTGTTTGTTTGTTCTAAGATGGCACTACATAGCTTTTTTCGAACATGGTATCTGTTGTTTAATAAGAAACAGTTTGGAGAAACTATAAATGATTTACAAATTAAGCCATATAAAGAAAAAGTGGTCAAGGCCCATTAAATGAATGGTGTCATTTTTGACACTAAGAATGTTCTCACATTTTTACCTACAGCTTTGCAGACTTGATTCAAATCAGACTTAGAAGTGGCTCAAATGGTACATTAATCTCCAGTCTGGAAGACCAGAAACTGCATTTGTCATCTGGCGGTTTGTCTACACAACCAGTAAAACTCAATAGAAAAAAAATACCATTATCTCTTGCTTTTAGATACCAGCATCCAGTCATCCTCAGACAGCAACAACTTGTTCTGCACCTATCCTTAACTGTGAAATAATAGAAAATAAGATAAGAAAGAACACCCAGCATTCCTGGAGAGGCATACTGAAAGCGTGCCAAGAGAAGGATGTCAGCAAGCAAGGAGAAATCCCAGTGCCAGCCTTCCTAGGTTTGTTACCATCTGAAAAGTGCTTTATTCATTCTCAGATGCATTCCTTTTTCTTTCTGGTGTCCCAGCCAGAGGAACATCAGGTCTCTACTAAGTAGCATCCACTGCATGATTGCTGCAGGTACCGTCCTGCAGAGCAGAATAGCTTACTGTAGCCTTGGGTGCAATACATTCACATCCCTATTCAGAATTAGCTGCTCCTTGGAAAAAGAGTACATGGCTTTGCTTACACAAGTTTCTCATCACCTTCCCAATACGCTACCCTTTCTGTGCCTGGGGATATTTGAATAAATAGATTCACCAGTCTTTTCCATGTGTGTGCTGCTGGATGCACTGGTCTTGATGGCTGAACGCCTGCTGATTTGAAAGGATTCTGGATTTTACTCTTAGAAGAGCTGGGCTATGCTGCTCTTCTGTTGTGTTCTCTTCTAGAAAGAGGATTTTCTGTGCTTGTGTTAGGGCATTTGCATGTGTGATAAGGCAGTGTGCACCTGTATAATCAAATATAAAGTCCAGGCTATAAGAACTTGTTAGTTTATCATATCTTTTACCTCAGTTAATGTCAAGGAGTACTTCTTGTGCATTTAAAATCAAAATGACTTGTTATCAGTCCCCTGAAACCCTGTAGAATATGAACTGCCACGCCATAAGTATAGACATATGCATATACCTGCATATAGCAAGAACTGCATAACTCACTTGTGCAGCAGTCACTCGACTGGTGACCTGTCAACATGTACCTGTTAAAACTTGCAAACACAGGACAACAATTGGCTATTTTTAAGAATGACAAAATTAATATTCTTTCTTTGCATTTCAGATATAGCAGAGAAGTTCAATTTGGATCTAAATGAAGGGGAAATTAACCAAATAACAACAAAATATGATTTAAAGAAAAATGGAAGATTTGCATACTATGAATTCCTTCAGAGCTCTGTCTTGCTGTTAAAACCACAGGAAAGCTCACTGCTACAGAGGGTAATTATACAGAAGCCACAAAAGCCGGTAGGTACAAAGCTTATAAAAATCAAAATGACAATTTTTTTTTCAGTTTCTGCTGACAGGATGTTTCATGGCTTGTCTCTGTAGTCACTTTATGCAGAGACTTTCCAGCATTCTCTTATTTAATGCTATGATATTAATTGCCTAGTATGCATTTGGTGTTTCCTTCAGCTGGAAGATTTAACTCCTTGGGATCATGCTCTAATTATCCAGGTTATATGGTAAATTGGCTGAATTTGCTAAAATTTGGATAATAATTCCAAACAGAAAACATGGGAACTTATGGTTTAAGAGCTTTTGTTGTACTAAATAAAAATCAAGCTAGAAATAAAAAGTGCATGGAATGTGTCTTAGGATGGCCCTGACTAGAGATCTTGTTAACAAGCTGTGCCTTTGCTCCACACCCAGCTCTCCAAGAAAAGCCCAGAGCAAGCTCTCACACTATTGTTAATGGTCACTAAAAACACCTAGTAGCTAGGACTGGTCAGCACATATGGTGCCCTTGCAGCTCTCCCTGCTACACATATCTGCTTCTGAAGCTGTGATGAAGAGACTAAAGAGTCCCAGCAAGGCAGCTACACACAGGCTGTTCCCCTCTGCACACAAATGCTCTAGGGCAGAAAAGATCAGAAGAGACACAGAAATCTGGCTTTCGTGGCCCAGAAAGGAAGGCATCAGTAAAAGCATCCCAATCAAGTTATGTAGTAGGAACAGTGCCAAATTCCAAATCTGCTCATTCAGCGAGCCTGCTACATTTTTAGGCTGTTTCTGACTGTGCCTAATTAGTTTAGATATGGTTAGTAGCAGCATTTTATAGAGAAATTATATTACCAAACTGTTTTCAGATGTGGAACGAACAGATTGCTACCAAGGTATGAAGAGAGCATCATTAGGAATTATCAAGTATTCACTACCAGTGGGGAGAGTAAGGTAAAACTATTAAGTTTTGCATCAAAGAACTTCATTATCTTACATAACATTCCCTTTATAAACAAATTTGATGCTGTAAAATTCTGGAGTGGATAAAGCAGTAATTTTTAAGTGCCTATGTACTTGTCTCAAATTTTTATTCTATTTATTCTATTCAGAGAAAATAATGAAGGTCTCAGTCCATATTCGGAGCACCTTTCAATAATGTAATATTCAAAGTGAAATTTTCTCATAGATTGCTCAGCCCATTCCACCTAGTAAGTGTGCAAATACACATAAAAAGGAAAAAAACCCAAAACACAAAAACCAAACCAAACCAAACCAAAGCAAACAAAACAAAAAAAAACCACAAAAAACCCCACCCCAATAAAACCTTTTTCTTTTGGTGGCAGGCACGGTTCCTTCTCTTTCTCAAAAGCCTGAGATAATCAATGGCCTAGGGCTTCATGGAAGCATCCAGGCTCTGAGCTATGAAAATAACAAATAACCCAAATTGAAGTCATCGTAAAGTGTCTTTTCCCTCCCTTCAGCCCACAAGGATACTCAATACTTTGGGTTGAAAACTGCATTATTCATGTACCCATTCATTCCTCAGATACACAGTCTGAGGGAGGAATACCCCAGGAGCAGAAAGAAGGTGCAGCTGCTCCCCAGGCCTCTAACAACTCGCCTAAGTGCAGCATGGCCTCTAAGTGTACGTAGGAGATGTATAAAGCCAACTGTGCGTTGGAGGTGCTTGTAGAAACTCCAGTGGTATGTGCAACTGGCACAAACGGGGAACTATCGACTTGTCCAATTACAATAATAAATACCAGGAAAATGTAAGGGTAAGCTGAGATGGAGCTGTATTTTAAGAAAATAGTAGAGCAGATCCAGACCCTGCAGGTGGATTGGGGCTTGCTGACTTTTCCCAAAATCCCTTACTCATCACTCTGGCGTTAAAGCTTTGTACAAGTAGAATTAATTTTGCCTTAATGAACAGTTTTGCAGTTCACATGTGTTCAGGGTACACCGATAGAACAAGTTTAGCCAAGCTAAACAACAGGCCACAACATGGCCCAAGGAAAATTATCCCTACGGTCCAGCTGTGGAACTGCAGAAAGGTTCAAAAGCTGGTTACAAGGTATTTTATGTACTGGGAAAAGTGTACAGCGGGGTTTTGGTTTTTCTTAAATACTGTACTGCTCCCACAGTTGGCTTACACATTCAGTCAGTTTTAAGCAAATATTTCACTCTGAAATTTGAACACTGTGGAGAATTAAAAATTACTGAAAGAGGGAGTTGAAACAAGGACAAGCATTATACATGTGAAAACTGAGATCTGAGCAGAAGTAACACTGACTTCAGAATCAGTTTCAAATAATAAAAAGTTAGGGCTTTGACAGTGATTAAGTAAATATACCATCTGCACTTCCCAAGAATATCAAAATGTTATAGGTTAAAATAATCTTGTGTAAACAGTAACTTGCAATAATTTGTAAACAAGTATTCAGCAGCCAGTCACAAATTAAGGCATCATCACAGACCAACACCTTTTTCATTCTGCAATATAGTTGTGCCCAGTTGTGCTTATGACGATGTTAGTAAATGCAAGTCTTTCTCATCCCACTTTGTTAGATGAGTCCTGGACCACAAACCATGTCGTTCTTCAGCTCAATGCTGAGAATTCAGCCCCAGATCTTGCACTGCTGGAGACCAATGAAGCGAACTTTTAAATCCTGTGATGAAACTCATACTGGACTGCTACATGTTGCAGATTTCAGACAAGTAAGTTGCATTTAGCAATTAATAGTCAGAAAATTACAGTAGTCTAATCTGAGCTTACTGACTGAAAAATTTCTGAAAAAATGTACTGAACCAGAACGCATAAACTCACCCTGGCGCCTCTTTGTGACTTCAGCTCTGACCATCACTCACAGTAATCTTTCTCCACATGTAGTTACCTTGAGGTTTGAGGTCTTAGTGGGGTCCTGAATAGATAAAACAGATAAAACCCTTAGTCTCTATACAAACTTTAAATGCATATCTTTCACAAACATGTGGGAAGGGAATAGAAGCGTACCTTCTGGTAGGTCTCCCTCCAGGCACTGCTACAGCTGCAGGATCCTGTGACCCTCCAGGTGGTATGCTCCCTTCTAAATGTGGAACAGGCTCAAGCAGTTCCTCTTGAGAGTCTCTGTTTCTGGTTTCTCTCTCTGCTCTTCTGTATGCAGCATGGTTTTGTGCTAGGCGAGGGATCCATACCCTCTGCAAATATTTTAGTACCCTGTATCTCCTCAAATACACACCTGCGTATTCTGGATATCAGTGATTCTCCATCTCGATCTGTGAGGATTTTGATTTCTGCTTAGCCTCACTGGTTTCAAAATCTTTGATATTGTTTTAACTAGGAATAATAATCACTATCTGTTCCGGAGTAATTCTGAATATTTGCTATTCAACTGCAAGAAAAAAAAAATCATTTAAACTCATTTAATGCTGCGTGTGTTAGGACATCCCTTGGTATCAGAACTGCTTCAAAGAACTGATCAACTAGTGGATGGGAAGGTCAGTCACAGTGAGCAAATCCCTGGCAGCAGCAAGCCACAATAAGGTGTGCTTCTGATGCTCCCCTTCCCCTGGAACCGCAGGAAGCCAGCTTGTTGCCTGGTAGACTATAAACCTAGTTGATTATATCAGTCACAGAAGTGCTCTTTTAAATCTTTACTTATTTAGGACTGGTGGGAATGTGATATGTTCTGGCACTCCACACAGCTAAAACCTAAGTCCCTGCCTGCTCCTCTACGAAGGCTGAGGAGCAAGATGTATCAACGTGGCTGTATCAGCTTCACGCCTGAGGCGCCCTGCCTATCACTGCAGCTTTCTGACTGCTTGAGCACTGCCTCAGCAGACCAGGCTCAGGGGAGGAGGAGTGAAGATCAGGCTCCTTTGCATTTGATTTTAATTTGTCATGTTCCTCTAGGACATGTGATGATTACCATTTATAGTTAAAGCAATGTCAACAACTTTCAGATCAAGCTTCCTAACATGATATAAGCTAAGGAAAAAAAAAACCCAAACAAAAAAACCAAAACACCAAACCCACAACCAAAAGACTAACTCCTCTTGGATGTAGATCAAGAAGCAATCTCCAATTCCAAAATCCTACTACAAAGGTGTTAATCTGCTGTTTGACAAGATATCAAGTGATTTGTGGACGTACAGATCCCTTTATCTCCTAGGTAACTTAATTTACTGAAACAGGGAAATTAGCTCTCTGCTAACTTCAGTAACACTGCTATTTATGGCTGCACTATCTGCAAGGGGTCATTAGCGATTTCTGATGCTGAGCTGTTAAGAGGGAAAGGGACAGACTAATCTGAGTTTGCCAGAAAACTAATGACAACTGGCATAACACACAAGGACACACTGTGTTGCTGGTCACTTTCAGGGTTTAAATTCCAAAGTGTGTCTAAAACCAGAAGTAATCCTCAGAAATAAATGCATTATTTTCTTTCATGTTAGGGCATTGAGAACATTTAAACTGTTGAAGTGCTGAAAAAATGCACTGGGTGAAAGATTTGAAAGATGCAGGTATCTAACCTGGCTTTTAGCATCAGGTGAACCAGATGCATCCTGTACAAGGTGGGTTCTCGCTGAAGTGTTAGGAATGCATGCTTACAGGCTGAGCATTTGTCCCATGGAAATTAAAAGCACCGAGTGCATCATGGGCATTATTATATACACAGGGGTTAGCACAGTTTGAGTGACTGGAATATTTCTTCTGTTTCTCCAGATGCAAAGGCTGCAGATAATCCAAGGAGGATAGAAAGGAAGATATTTCACCTTTTCATCTTATCTCCAGATAGTAGTGAAAGCCTTTCAAACATGTACTTTTTGTAACTTAGCTTCTATGTGCGTGGGTGTTACCCATTTCCCAAGGCATCCTCGGGCAAGTGTTAGTGGGGCTAGTGGACGAAACCCCTGCATATGCGGGTTCAGATATGCATCCTAGGGAGCCGGTATTGGCATGGAAGACTAAAGAAATAATAAAGGAAGGTCTGATTTTCTAATAGTCTGGGAAACCTAAGACAGAGTAGAGCTGAATCATCAAGTTATTTTGAAAAGAAATTTTAGCAAGATAATGTTTTTACTTCTTGCTCACCAAAGCACTGGAATAAATTTTATAGTTGTCTCTGTCTTTTATAGGTTCTTCATGAGTACCACATCGACCTAACTGAAGAGGAGTTATTCAACATTTTGGAATATTATGATAAAGCTTTGTCTTCAAAAATATCCTATAATGATTTTCTCCGGGCATTCATACAGTAGGATTTGGTCAAATGCAGGAAACTGTAGATAAAGACAGTGACTGATTTATAATTTCAAATTTCAAACTAATAAATTAATTGAGTATGGCTTTTTTGTATCTATTCATTAGAAAACTCAAAATACTTTAAAATTCTGAAAGTGGTCCTGTGTTGTGCATTAAATCTACACAGTGAGGGAATTAATTTTGCATAATCCATTTATCAAAAAAGAAAAAGACAACAATTAACATTGTCAAAATAATGCTTCCTAAGACATCTCCAAAAGCAATTCATTTAAGGAAATTCTTTTTTTAATTTTATGCATTTTATTAATGACATATTCTTAACTTCAGTAAAAAGGTTTACAAGACATACTACTGAATTTCCTCAATTGCCATTTTCCAAATGTGTTACTTTTAATATGTTGCTTTTAATACGCCTTCATTATTCAAAAAATTCATCCCATTTCTCAGTGCACATTTTTCATCTACTTGCAGTGCCATATGTGTATTGACAGACAGGTTAATATGGACCAGCCATTGAAATCTGAGCAGATGCCAACTATGTGTGGACACCACACCTTTCTCTGTTAAACCTGTTCTTCTACATCCTTCAACACAGTTTAGAAAAGAAGCCACTTTACCAATAAACATTAGCTTCTTAACTGCAGAGAAATATTCCCAGTGTTAGCCATGAGGTTTATTATTGTAAAATAAACAGTAAATTGCAAGTAAAACCTCTGGTGAGACTTCTCAGTTCTAGAAAAATTCTGTTTGAACATCTTGTGAGGTACTTAGATCTTGGTGAGGAAATTGCAGAAACACAGAATGGTAGGGGTTGGAAGGGACCTCTGGAGATCGTCCCGTCCAACTCCCCTGCTTGAACAGGTACACCCAGAGCAGGGGGCACAGGACCGCGTCCAGGCAGGTTTTGAATGTCTCCAGGGAAGGGGACTCCACAGCCTCTCTGGGCAGCCTGTTCCACTGCTCTGTCACCCTCACAGTAAAGAGGTTTTTCCTCATGTTTAGGTGGAGCTTCCCTGTGTTCCAACTTGTGCCCATTGTCCCTTGCCCTGTCATTGGGCACCACTGAAAAGAGTCCAGTCCTATACTCCTGTCACCTGTCCTTCAGATATTTATAAGCATTGATAAGATCCCCCCTCGGTCTTCTCTTCTCCAGGCTGAACAAACCCAGGTCCCTCAGCCTTTCCTCATGAGAGAGACGCTCCAGTCCCCTGACCATCTTGGTAACTCTGCTGGACTTGCTTTGAGCAGTTCCCTGTCCTTCTTAAACTGGGGATCCCAAAACTGGATGCAGTACTCCAGATGTGGTGTTACTAGGGTGGAGTAGAGGGGGAGGATAACCTCCCTGGACCTGCTGGCCACACTCCTTTTAACACATCCCAGGATACTGCTGGCCTTCTTGGCCACAAGGGGACATTGCTGGCTCATGGTCACCCTGCTGTCCACCAGCACTCCCACGTCCTTCCCAGCAGAGCCACTTTCCAGCAGGTCAGCCCCCAACCTGTACTGGTGCATTGGGTTGTTCCTCCCCAGGTGCAGGACCTTACACTTGCTCTTGTTGAACTTCATGATGTTCCCCTCGGCCCAGCTCTCCAGCCTGTCCAGGTCTCACTGGATGGCGGCACAGCCTTCTGGTGTATCAGCCACTCCTCCCAGCTTGGCATCATCAGCGAACTTGCTGAGGGTACGCTCTGTCCCTTCGTCCAGGTCATTGATGACTATGTTGAACAGGATTGGACCCAGCACAGACGCCTGGGGAACACTGCTAGTTACGGGTCTCTGACCAGACTTTGTGCCATTGATCACAACCCTCTGAGCTCTGTTGTTCAGCCAGTTCTCAATCCACATCATTGTCCTCTCATCTAACCCACACTTCGTTGCCTTGTCTGTGAGGATGTTACGGGAGACAGTGTCAAATGCCTCACTGAAGTCAAGATAAACAACATCTACTGCTCTCCCTTCATCGGCCCAGCCAGTCACACCATCATAGAAGGCTATCAGGTTGGTCAAGCATGATCTCCTCTTGGTGAATCCATGTTGACTGCTTCTGATAACCTTCTTTTCCTCTGCATGCCTGGAGATTAACTGTTCCATCACCTTTCCAGGGATGGAGGTGAGGCCAACAATTCAAATTCAAAGATAATTGTTTGACTGTTGCACTCCTGTGATAATTAAAGGATAATATGATCATCAGAGCCTGCTTTCTGGGATTATACCAACAACTAAACACTTACCTGCTCTGAAGAATTGTTAGATAAATATTTCACTATCTTGTTCCTGAATTAGTTTTCATTGGTACACAGAAAAGCCCTGTCCTCATCACCTGAACTGATTTGGTATCTTTTTTTCAACCCAATAACTTACAAAGATAAGTCAAGAAAAATTAATAAAACAAAAAAAGAGAGCAAGTTATGCATGTACAAACACACTTGTGCACACACACATATATATAAATAAAGGGAAGTCTTTTTAATGGGAAAAGGTAGAGGAACGTAGTCTTGTTTTTCTTATTATTTCTAGTGAATGTGTGAACCATTGAGATGAAGCTGAAAGATTCCCAGTGCAGAACACTTCAATGCTTTTTTTTTTTTTTTTTTTTCCCTAAGAAAGCGTTTCTTTGCATTTGGAGCTTTTCAGGACATATTTTGAAGATTTTGAGCAAAAAGCATTGGGGATGTTTCAGGTTGGATGTTCTGTATTGTTTCTCGTTTAGCTTCTAAGATTTGTGTAATGTGTACTCTACTATAAAATAAATACATTTGGAATTGGATATATTTGAAATAGTAACATAAAAAATGCTTGCTAGACTTTTTTTTCCAAAACTGATGGCTATCTGTAAGTCCCTGAAATTGCTGCTTAGATATTTAACAGAGGAGACTGAAACTACTGTTATTTAAGGATGATCTCCCATACTAAATCAATACAGAAATTCCTAGTTCTATTAATAAAAACCATTGGGTTTTAAGAACACTCGTACATATGTCACCAAGTGACTAAAAAGGGCTGGTCCTGGTTCAGTTGCCAGAACACAGGCACGAGTTAGCTGTTCCCATCAGGCCTCCCCGCGAGGTGCTGTGTTAACACCATCCAGCCCCGCAGGGATGTCTCCAGCGTCAGAGGGCATCTCGAACTGCGGTAGGTAACTGTGCTTCAGCAACTGAGCTGAGCCCAAGAGAGGTTCAGTTTAGCCCCACTTAAGATCCAATTAGCATATTTTTGTTTAATTTTATCCTTGTAACTGGTGTGAAGCCTCAACCTGCTCTCTTCCGTAATGGCAACTTCTTTCCTTTTCCCCAGTCAGGTGCAATGTGCCTGATCTAATTTCTGTTATTATTTCATACAGTTTATGTATTGAATTAATCATTCATATTCATTAAAGAATTAATTGCTGTTTGGAATACCTAAGATTATAACAAAAATATTACATTAATTATTTTTAAAATAGTGGATTTCACTGCACTGATCTAACTGAGGAGAAAAAAAATAAACTGCTTAAGTTATTATTGTGTAGTGTTGTTTGGGTTTCTTTGTTTGGGGTTTTGGGGTTTTTTTGTTTGTTTGTTTTTTCTTCAAAATCTCCTGTATGCCCTATTTGGTAATTGGGTCCAGTCTTATATCGAATACAATAAGAATTCCATCCCTGCGCTGCTTTCTGGCTTGGAACGTGGCTACTGTGTTTCACGAAGGGATGCAGGAATTGTATCCCTTGCTCTGCCATTTTCAAGATACCCACTGCCTTCAGGAGAGGCGAGGGGCATCTCCAGGTTTCCTGACACATCCTGCCAGAGGATTTTTCATTAGTTTGACTGGCAGGAGTATCAAATCCAACAACTCCAAAGGGATTAAAGAACAATCTTTTTGCTGTACAAACAAATCAAATCATGCTGGTTTTTTTACTGAGTTCTTAAAGGCAGGCACTTACCAACTGTTTATCCAAACTAAAAAAAAAGAAAACAACCAAACAAAAAAAAACCCCAAACTGAATTTCAACTGCCAGCATTTTGAAATAACTGAGGTAGAGTTTCATATTAAAAAAATCACAAACTGCTGGATGGATGAACTTCTTAATAGGAGAAGGCTTTATTTTTTTGCAGCCGTTTCCCCTAACTAAGGGTCACCCATCCAGCCAGGAGGGGCTGGCAGAGATCCACCGTGTTTCCACTGCAAGGCAGGTAATATCAGTGGGATTGGGCATTATCCCAGGATAATGGTCTCCTGCTGCTGTATGTAAACACTGCAGCAAAGCTGAAGTGGTTATGAAAATTTAAAAAAATCAGTGCAAAGCTAAGAAATTTCATTTCCAAGCAGAGGACATTGATCCCATGCCCGCTTAGGATCCCATTTTCTCTGTCATCCCTGGAGCAGCATCATGGGCATGGGGACACCAGCCCAGCTGCTGCTTTGGGTTGGAGGGGAGGAGGGCAACACCTCAGAGGGATTTTTGGCAGCACAGGTCCCTGCCAGCGCTCCCTGCGAGGCAGCATCTGCTGCCACCAAAATGCAGCAGCAGGTGACGGCCCCCTCCCTGCCCCTCGCTGCCATCAAGCCACAGGGAGCCATCGCTGGCTGTTCCCTCCAGACATGCCTCTTCTGGGCTTAGTAGAGAAAAGCCTTTAAGCAAGGTCTCTCCCCTCCCTCCCCGAGGGTCCTACCGCGGGCGTTGGGAAGCCCTCACGCACAGGAGCTGGGGCATGGCCTCCCGGCTGCAGCCCAGCCCGTGCACTTGGCTTTGCGGTGGGCTGCTGTCAAGCATCTGACTGGGCTAATCAAGCTTAATGCTGTCAGGCATCCCGCGGGGCACAAAGGGAGGACGAGCACACCCTGTAATCGGGGGAGACACGCGCCTTCAGCAGGCTCTCCAGCAAAGCCTGGAGAACAGCAGGCAAAGATCCCCAGGGGTTAACTCAGCTGTGGACAACAATCTGCTCCCTTCGAGTGGAGTGCCAGGCCTTTTCACCCACCCTCAGCATTTCCCTGCTGCTCTGTCCCCAAAACCAGCAGTCCCTATGACTGTTTACGTGCCGCTTCCAAGCTGGAGACAGAAGGTTTGCTATGGCTAAAGGAAAATGTGTCCTTCAATAGTGTTTTAAAATCATTATAAGTTTCATTTCCTTCACTCCAGAGGAGAATAAGTTAATTGAAGGAAACTGAAGTCACTAACAAATCTACTAATGCACAGGAGCCTCACATCACTGCCAGGTCACCCCTCCACCCACCAGACCCCTCTTGTTTCCCCACCCACACACCCAAGTTTTGCTCATTGCTGCATCCTTCAGCAAGGCTCACCCACGGCACCTCTAACATGGGGCTGGTGAGCAGGTGTCTCCAACTCATCACTGCCAAGGTACATACCCTGACTGTTCAGAAAGCCATTTACAGGAGGAAGCCACCACAAAGAAATCCTAGTCACCAGTATGGGGAGAAGCCCCCCAGAGCAACAACCTGCCCAGAAGGACAAGGTCACCACCAGCATAAGCCTGCACAGCAAGAAACCTCACACCAGCCATGCAACGTAGGACCTCCAGGCAATTAAAATACAACATAAACATCCCTCACCACACAGAAAGTGAATTTCATGTATAGGCCAACTATAGAAAAGAGGACAATGCCTTTCACTAAATTTTCACCCTCCCCCACCTTTTTCTCACTTCGAAGCCCCTGTAAATATGGATGCTCACCACTAACATGTGCTGCTCATTAGCACATCCTCAAGCCCACCTGAGCTACTTGGCCTCTCCAAACCCCCTGCCCTGAGGCTAGCTTGCTGTTACTGCCAAGAAGCAGGGGTTGGTTGGGGGAGGGAGTAGCACCAGGAGAGCCCTTTTGGAGCAGGGTGGAAAGGCTAAGGCACAAAAGCTGCTTGCTAGAAGCATGAGGAAGCAGGACAAGGGAAATGAAAGATGGGAATCAACCAGAGGAGGGAAGAAAGAAGAGGTTTGTATACTCTATACCAGGTATTTCTAGGGCTTGGCATGGAGCCTGCAAGAGCAGAAATAGAGTCTCTCTGTGCTTGAAGGATGAAGAAGTAGGGAAGGGCAGAGGGAGGGCTGAGGCTGGGCAAAAGGACAGAGGAGAAAGGAGGGAAGGAGGAGATTCATATGTGCCATCTTCTACATCAGTAATTGGCATAAAGCCTGCAAGGCTAGAAATACAGTGCTCTTCGGAAGAAAAAAATAATCAAACTTCTTCAGAATGCAGTCATTTCATTTGTTTGACTAAGGCATTACTGTGTGAAGTGCCTATATCTCTGTACAATTACTGTTTTTATCTGGATGATATGCAGCAGGTCATGAGCAGTAAGGAATGCTCCAAACATGGCAAAATGAAAATCAGGTTAAAAAAAAAATCCATTTTCTATAAAATAATTTTCTTCTGTTTTTGAATTTTTCTATGCTAAAGGCTGTCATGCAATGGAAAGAGCATTATTCTGCTGTGAAGAGAGTCATAAAAAGAATTTTGTATTATATCAATACTTAAAATATGCAAATATGATAGCTTCACAATGCCCCAAAATTAGGCTTGGCATGAATTCTTAGCAACAATACAAATATCATCATCTTCAAATAAGCAGGTATAACATGCTGCTCAAATAGCTGTAAAAACAACCTCATCACAGCTCTGGGAGCATCCAGATTTCATCTTTGATGTAGGTAGATTTTAAATAGGAAAGGGGAGAAAGTTGTCTTAAACATCAGGGTGTATTGGGATGAGCTTTAGTGGAGCAACTGCATATTTAACATGGAAAGGAGCCCTGCCAGCTTGCATTTACAGAGCTGTTGTTGTTATAAAAACCCAGTTCAGGTACTGTGTGGGCAGAGCTACAGGGGCTGAGCACCTTGGCACAGCCTCCTCCTTCCCTCCGGAACCCCTGTTGAAACAAAGTTGTCCCCAGGCTGCTGTCCAGTGCCTTTGAGCCTTACGTTAGCTAGTGTCTGTCTGTTGTTATCGCTGCATGTAAATTGGCTGTGATCTTAAAAAAAAGAAGGGGGGGGGGGAATAGTAAAAAGAGTATAACACAGATACCTCGTTGTGGGGTGGAGACCCGTTTGCACCTTCTTTCAGTGTAAGTCTTTTTACAGGGCTTGCACTGGCTTCAGTGGATTTATCCCAGCATTTGAGATCAGGATCAGACCTCGTTGCTTTCTTTTTTTTTTATTTTATTTTTTTTTTTTTCAATCAGGTTTTTAAAAAAGTAGCTGCTATTTCTGCTCACTCCAGAGCAAGAGTGGCGGAAGGGTTTTGCCCGAGGAACAATGCATCCTTCTCCATACACTGTACAGAATTCCCATCTTGTGCATTAGAATAGATGTTGAAACAGTTCTAATTAACATTTTTAATTTGCATTTTAATTGCCTGCCAGGGTGTGAAATGACATGTCTGGATAAAGGAGCGTTTTTTCTTAGTTCCAGTGGTTTGCACAGTCCCAGCGAGGCAACGGGGGCGGAAGCACCCTGGCCACTGGTCATTTTGCAGCATTCCCCATAATTAAGGCAGGGCCTAATCCAAAGCCCAGTAAGTTAAACTGAAAGAGTTCACATGGGTGTTTGCTTGTTTGTTTATTTTTAATGAATGGGACTCCCATAATTAATTTTCGTCTGAAGATACACATCAGATCTTGATTTTAAAATTGCCAGTTGCAAAGAATCAGCGCAATCATTTGAAGGTTGTTTTAGTGGCTAATTACTCTCTTTGTAAAGAAAACACCATATACACACATATGAATACATGTATTTTTAAGGTGATATTTCAGATATGAATTTGCCTCTGTACAGCTTCCAGTTCGTGCACCCTGCAGTTACATAAAGGTCACAGTGAAATCATCCTGAACCACCTCCTTTTTTTTTTTTCAGCAAGACAGAGCTCCCCAGATTTTCAGCTCTTAGGGCAAATTTTCCA
Source organism: Sula dactylatra (assembly GCA_013389905.1). NCBI lineage: Eukaryota > Metazoa > Chordata > Aves > Suliformes > Sulidae > Sula > Sula dactylatra. The sequence goes on from WEKW01006877.1 coordinate 45,202, forward strand.
GTTCTTTTTCCTTTTTCCATGGGTCCTCCTGGTGTTGATTCCAACTTCTCAAAATCATGCTAGAGATGGAGATGTCCAAACGGGGATGTTTTCAAATCCCAGCCACAGGGATACCAAATGCAGAGGACATGTAATCTCCTTCTGCAACTCAGCTGCTGCATTTGCTCTTCTGGTCGTGGCACCAGCTGGGCACACCAGGTACTTTCTGCCAGCCAGACCCATATCCAAGTCATTTTTTTTTTCAGAGCTCTTCTCCCTGAGGCAAAGTCACTCTGGCCCATGTCCTTGTGTTTAGGGATATGACTTCATATATGGCCATACTGAAAGGTAGACCAATTTGCTGTACCTTGTTTTATTAAAAAAAAAAAAATCTAGATTGGAGCACACCTGTGAGCTGTCCTGTTCAGTATTTCCTGCAGTCTAACTTGGTTCTTCTATAAAAAGTTTCAGTAACACCTTTTTTGCAGGGGAGGCAGGTTTTTCCGGTCAAGATCTAGCAGTTAAATCATGTCGGGACAGGAACCACTACCTGCGGTACTCTACAAAACATATAGCCCCTTAAAGGTGATTCCTCATTTAATTACATCGGTTATGTGGTTTTTAATTCATTTAACGTGTGCCATGTTGAAATTATATCATTCCCGTTTCCTCCTCAAAATACTAAGCAATGGTGCCAAGTCATGTGCCTTACAGAAGCCTATTACCTTAACAGTATTTCATTTGTCATCCAAACTTGTAATTTCATAAAAAGATATCAAATTAGTTTGAGAAGATCCATTTTACTTAAACCCACCTTGATTAGCATTTAATTTTATTAGCCCCTTCTAATTCTTTATTACTTAAGCCTTGCACAATCAATCCCATCACTGCTTTTTTCTGGGGATCAAAGTCAGGCTAACGCTCTCTCACTTTGGCCATCCTCTTTCCCTTTTTAAAATATTGGCACAATTTCAGCTTTTTCTGGACTGCTGAGACTTCTGTCGTGTCCTAATGTGTCTGAAAATTCGTTATTAGTGGTTTAAAAAGCTCCGTAGCCAACCTCTCAGATACAAAGTTCCCGATTCAAAAAATTTGGTAATTGCTGTTTAACATGTTGTTTAAGGACTGCTGGGCTGAAATGTGCTTGGTCACCAGCAGTGTGTAATGTCCTGCTGCCACAGCAAAGATATTTATTTAAAAATTGCACCTTTTTAATAACACTCCTGATGAATCTCCCATTCCCATTTGCTTTTGTATTCTTATCACTATCATTTCAAGCCATTGATACACCCTGTGCACATTTGTTTTCCTCATCATTTTTAACACAGATTTCTTCCTTCATCAGTTTGGTATACATCATTTTTTTTTTCAGTCTGCTTTTATTTACCCTGAAAAACAGGGTGTTTTGTTATTTTTAAACCAGTTTGGGTCTTCCTGGATTCTGGGACTGTTCTTTGGCAAACTTTCTTACACATTTTGCAAATACCATCTACGTTTTCCTGTTTAAATGGTTTTTCTCCCAACTCATTTGTTACTTTTTGGCTTTGTGAAATTCCCCTTTCTGAAAGACAGAGAGTTTATCTGACTTGTTCCATCTCCTTATTTTATGTTCACGCAGTGGATGTGATCGAAGTCAAGGCTGCTGATACCTCAGGCTGCTTCAGCATCCTTGTTTCGCAAACCAGTTCTCCTCGTCCATCAAGACAAGATGTGATGTAGATCTGGCTTCTGCTGGAGGTAGCCTTTTTGTCAGAAAATTGTCATCCAGGCACTTGAGAAATTCTGGAAGACTGAAATCTCCAATTTATACCGTTCAGAATGAACTGCCTCATGACAACGAGTGTGGAGTATGTTGCAAACATTATTGATATGTGTTTAAGTAGTAGTCATCCTCTGCAGGAATGACTCATGAAGCTCAATTGAATTTACTAGTGTCAAGTGATTATCACCTGGAGGGACACCACCACTAGGTCCAGTGGATGAACAAATATTCTGGTCGACAGGTTCATAGTTGCCAGCATCACCATTTTATACTGTGAGCCAGTTTCATTTCCCTTTTTCCAAGTTGATATTTTCTAAAGAGATTATAAACAACTTAATCAACATTCCTGTCATGTGTCATCCTATTAGGGTTCATTAATATCAGCTAGTTCAAATGCATGTTTCTAAACAAGCAATTTCTATTCCTTGCATTTATTACCTGGGCTTCTAATCTTGATACATAATCAATTTATGAATTTCTGCACAGCATAGTCTTTGTCGCTGTTATACATTGCCAACACAAAGATTTTGTACAGTCTGAGGGTTTGGTGGTCCCTTCTTTTCACACACTTATTTATGTTAGCTGAAACCCCTCCTTGCAGCTCCAGCCAGCCCAGTCTTCTGCAGAACTGTGCACTTCTAGTGTCCTAAAAGCCCAAATTCTTTAACCTATACCTCCTAGCTAAGCAGCATTTTCACTGTCAGGTCCTTGTATCTTCTGATTTCCTTCATTTTCCTTCAGGAGGATGCCTTGGACACCCCTCTCCCTCAGCTTCTTCTGGAGTGGGATTTTTACTAAGATGGATCATGAATCATTGCAGCGGTGTCTTCTAATTTCATGCAGTGTCATCCTTTGTGCTGTGACTCTTTGTGTCAGTTTATCACTCTGGTGCCTACCTGTCCCTTGAAGAATGTTTCTTCCTCCTCTTCTCCATGCAGCAGGAGTTGATCTGCCTCCCTGATTTTGTCCTCTTCTGCTTCTTCCCAGGACCCAGTGTGGGGTTGCTCTCTGCATTTCGCTGTCCCAGTACACAAAATTTCTTTGACTTGTCTCATGGAAATAGTAAGGGCTGTGCACCATATTTACTTATCAAAGGCAATCATCAATTGAACAACTTCTGAAGCAAAATCCTTCCCCATAGAACAAACCTGTTTGCTTGCTATAGCTCAAGTTCCTGCATTTGAAGTCTCATATCCCAGATAAACTGGAACTAAACCATCACAGTCTGCAAATAACTACATAGCCCAGCACGCCAAGCTTCTGACTCTTAGAGCGATAAAACTGTGGTGATGCAGGGGCACGTATCTGTGCCCCACTGATGAGTTGTTCTGCTTGGAAAATGTGTTCCCTTGAAAAGCTGAAATGTCCCTTGGAAAACAGTCACAAAATTAAGTGCAAGTGGGTTGTAAATTCAGGCATAATGAGCACAATCTTTCATGCAAACGTGATCAGAGTGTTTCCCCTGGAAAGGAGGCTGGTCTCATGTGGCCAGGTGAAGTGAAGGTCCAGCACAGAGGGTTTCTCTCTTGACGACTCCAGCTCAGCTAGGAAAGGGCACAGTGCAGAGATAAACATGGCTACTCTTGAGAACATCCTGAAAAATGGCACAAGCCTTAGGGTGTGGTCATATTAGGATGCTCTTGGCTCAAACTTATTTAGATGCTCATTTTGCTGAGGTCAGTGCTCGTAATTCTGCTGACTTCAATAGGATCAAGACATTTTCCAGCTCATATTTCTTCAGGGTAGGTTTTTCTTTCTGCTCTCCCACAACAACCAACACAAATCAAGTTGTTGCACTGAAGACATCAGAGCAGAAGAAAGAAAAACAGCAGGCTCCAGGGTTTTGCTGTGGCTTCCCACGTACATTATGTCTTGGAGTGGCTGGAGTAGCCAGACAGACGTGCCAGCTGCCTGGAGGCTACGTGCCAGCTCTGAGCCAGCCGCTGCGCAGGATGTCACTGCGTAGCCACGCGGGCTGGGGGTCACTGGGGATGGGGAGCAGTGCAGGTGGCTTCCCATAGGAATGCGGGACATGAGCTTTCCCTTCTGCAGGGAGGAGCTTTTTACACCAGGAAGGTGGTCAAACACCAGCACAGATGCCCAGAGGGTTGATGAGCTCTCCATTTAGAGATACTCAAAACTCAGCTGGAGGAGCCCTGGGCAGCCCGCCTGGCTGAACAGGCTTTGAGCGGGGTGTTGGGCGGGGTATTGCCAGAGTGCTCCAACCTGAGCGATTCAGAAACCAGACTTCAGTCATTTTGCTTCTCGCAGAGTAAGTTGGTTTCCAGTTTCAGTGGGCCTTGGGCTTCTGACAGAGTCTTGCACGGATTCAGCTCAGCTTTGCACTCCCACTGGTATCAGCACCCTCTTCTTGTGGGAACAGCTTTGCAGTCCTCTATAGCCACGTACACAGGAAAGGAAAAGACACTGTGAAGCCACTGAGGAGTCAAAAGAAGTAACTGCCTTTTACATCCATAAGGAACTTTTAAAGAATAAAAGCAGTGGTTTTTTCCTTTATTTAAAAATAAAAAAATAAAAAAGCCACAAGCCACCTTCCTATTTTAACTCTACATGTGGGCTGTGATTTCCTGATGATTTTTAGACCAATAGCACAATTTCAGAACAAAACCACTGTTAATAACACCAGTGCGGAGACTACCGAGACAACACTGTTCTTTAAAGGACACTCTCCTTTTTCGCTCGGGAACAGAAATGAAGCCAATAGGGAGCATGAAACTCCACCGTCACTTCTGAGAGCCCCATTCATGTAGTTTGCTTTCACAGAATTTGTTGCTTTCCATCTCCTGGCTTTGAGTTCCTTTTGTTGTTTCTAATGATAACACCAGCTTCAAAGTTTGGAGGAACTGTTCCTCTTCTGCTGCTGTTGTCCTTTTTTCTTTTATTCTTTTAGCAAATGTTGATTTGGGGGTTTTTTTTGCAAGTTAAAAGGAGCTGCTTTAACAAAGCACACCCGGGGTGTCTTGTGCTGCAGCGTCCTGAGGTCGTGGAGGGGTGGAAGGACCCTTTCCTGACCAGCAAAGGCAGCTGCACCCTTTGCCCCTCTGGTCTACCCAACCCTGGGGGCTCAGTGGAAAAGGTCCTACATTTCAGATTAAAATCTGTGCTCTAGAAGTTCATATACCTTTATTTTAAGGGACAGCACATGCTCAGTAGCAGGTGAATTAAAAGCAATTATGAAATCTTCTACTTTTAACTTAGAAGAGAGCATGGTATTTTCACGTTTAGTGCAGTGTTGGTGAGCACACGCTGGTTATAGCTGTCATGCAGCCAGCGCCGACTCTAGTGCAACACACTGATGCAGAGCTGAAGGCAGCTGATGAAGTGTCTTCATCATAGTTTGTTGAGTGCCTTGTCTATATTTTCATGATTTATTACTTCCCTGACTTTCTTAGGTGTTGGGAGGAACAATGAATCAATCCAAGCATTTTCAGAGCAGGGACTGCTAATTGTGCGAGCTCTGTTTACCGCTCGAGAGCTCCAGTTTTGACAAGTCTCTTGACCGCATGTTAATACATATGATTAATTATTGTTATGGGCATCAGCAGAAACAAACCTGATAGGTAACAATTCAGAGCTATTATTTCTTTCTGAACAAGCAATAAACACAATTATGTACACACTGTGCTACAAGCATAACAGCCGGGGAAAGAAGGTGCTTTTGAAGGTGTGCGGGTAAACCATTGCTCCCAGCTTGCCCAGCACAAAACCCAGAGGGCACTGCCTGAAACGATGGGGCAGCGTGTTCGAAGCAGTTACTTCTCTTGACTCCTCGGTGGCTTCACAGCAGCTTTTTCTTTCCTGTGTATGTGGCTAGAGAGGACTGCAAATGAGGGCAGAAGTGCTGTATCACCTGGCACATGAATGAGGGGTGGAAATCCTGGTTAGAGCGCCGCAGCTAGGCCACGAGATTATAGACGTGCCAAACCTTTGCACTGTTTCACAAACGGATGGGACCCCAGTGCCGGGAAGGCTGGGGGACCCTGCTGGGCACAGATGTCTGGAGGTTTGCCCTGCCTTGCCATGCTTTGCCTTAGCCGCTCTGGCGAAGAGCTGCCTTTGCTCTGGCTGGCGTTGGCATTTGTTCCCGACAGAGCAGGGCTCTTTCCTCCCCATGGAGTGAATCCATCCCATACAGGGGTACCCACTTACGTGGAAAGGCTCAGGGTGATGCTGGTAGATGTCCCTAGGCTCACCCCAAGCAGAAGGACCTGTCCTACACCGCTCTCAGCTTGTTGCAGGTCCTTGGAGCTGGTGCTGAAAGGGAAGGCAGTGGGGTTTATCTGTGGGCTCAAAAGCAAGACCAGGATGGGGTAAGGCTCGCACATCATCTCTGGGGAGAACTTAGAGGTATCCAGAGTGGGGGTGCCCACAGTGAGAGGCTGCTTGGGGAGCCCCACCGCAAGTGGAATGAAGTGGCGGGGATGGACCGACGACGGGAAGCAGAGGAGTCGGTGACAAAAGAAAGGTAATCAGCAGCCGACACACGTCTCTGTGAAAGCAGTTCTCTGTTCATTTTAAAATATCAGGTAACAGATGCAATCAGAATGGCTGTGCCGTGCAACAGCCTTATAAAACAGTAGAAGAAATATAAATATAGCTTTAATTGCCCACTCTACTTAGATTGCCTTATCCTGCGTAACTTCATTATTTCTAGAAAATTTGGCCCAGGCCATTATGGCAGGAGGTAAATTTTGTAGAAACCTATGAAATTTCCCACTGCAGCAGCAGCAGGAGCCTGCTGGTGTGGGTTATTACACAGTGTCGATGAGAGTATTTCTGTTTGCACAAAGCCCTCCGTCAGCACGTCGGAGGCGAGGCGCAGCGCCGTGCAGCTGGGAGGCAGCTGGAACCCGACCATTGCTTCTTGACATCCCTTGTGTCTCTTGGTGGAGGGGCAGCACCACCAGTCTGAAATGGAAATTCAAGAGGAGGGGGACAAGCCTCTCTCTGAAACCTACAACAGATGACACCAGGGTCAACTGGCTCTGCGCTGTGCAGACAGAGTCGCCTACCGCATGCCATCAGCTTCGGCCCCACGCACCCACCGTCAGGAGCCTCGCCGGGACACATGCTGTGGCATCCCCAGCCATTCCTCCTTGAGCAGGGGGCACTTGTTGGAGGAAGGCACCCTGGGGCCCTCTGGGGCCCCTTCCCATCGCTCTGGTGGCCTCTGTGGAAAGGCTCGTACCACCAACCCCAAGAGCCTCTGAAAGTCCCATGGGGCACTCATCAGGGAGTGGGGCCAGCCCCCGTGTCCAGCCCGGACCTGCAGTGAGACCACAGGCAGGCTCAAATTGTGGTGGGGAGTGGGGAGCCAGGGCTGGGCTGTGGGAGGGTGCCTCAGTGTCACCTTCGCCTCTGCCCAGCCTTTGCTGGGTATTGCATGGCTCAGCTGGTGGGGTAGAGAATTTTCCTTACCCTGATTTTGCAGTTTAATGCTACCATAAGCCATTGCAGCATGTTTATAGCATCCAGCATTTTCCCATCTGGCCCTGCCCAAGCTGCTCATCCCTTCCAGAAAGCAGAAAGCATTAAAAGAAAAATGTAATGAGAACAAGCGAAATGGCAAACCTGTCTGGGTCACTGTTTCCTACGGCTGTCCCCACCTCTTCTGCAGCTTGCTGCAAGCCAGCAGCACAACCTCATGGTGCAGCACTTCTCCCTGGGCAAAACCAGGGAAGAAGCAGCCACGCTACTGGCTTCGCACTGGCTGAGCAAACAGCCTCTTCTCCAGTGGCGGGAAGTGATTTTTCCGCTAACTGGGCCTGTATTGCACTGAATCAGAGCAAACGGCGTGAGTGCGAGGGCATGTTGTGCGCTGGCATGGTGGCAGATAGCGAGTTAATTACTGCGCTCGGTTTTAGTTCCTCGTGCTCTGGAGGGGGAATACACTTTACTGGACAGGGGGAAACAAAGCCGACCGGTTTGCTGAGGAGAAAAGCCTGTTCCTTTAATCTATTTGAAAGCTTTTGGTACATCAAAGTCCTGGCAAGAAGCGAGATCTCTGATATAATTGGTGTGGACACTTGCAAAGTTTTTGATAAAGACCTTTGTGAAAGAGCTATTCTGGAGAGGCAAAGAAGGGTCATGGGTTAGGCACTAGCCAAGAAACAAAAACCCAAAAAGCAGGATGAGGACTGACATCACATGTCTGCATACCCCACCCAGCAGCACCCTCAGCCCCGGGGGTGCTCACCACTCATAGCAGACAAAGCACCCCCAACAGCAAAGCTCGACTGGGGGTGATGGGGATTGCCAAGGGCACCACCAAAGCCAGGGGAATGTGCCAGAGCGGGGGAAAAGGACACAACCTGGGCAGGGCCCCCTGGGAGGAAGGGGGTGATGCTTGTGAAACCAGGGAAGCCCAGCTCAGCTGTTGCCTCTCAAAGAGAAAACTCAGCTAGAGCCATGGGCAGCTCACCACAGTCCTCCACTGGGATTGCAAATATACATTATTATCCCCCAAATCCTAAACAAACGAAGAACAGAACTGGGTAAAGATCAGGGGAGAAAGTCGCAAGGAATTGTGTCCACATGCTCAGATAGGCAGGAACCGGAGGTCCTCTTCTGGCATCGCTGCCTCTCACCAACTCCCAAAGGACACATCAAAAAGAGAGGAGGGGAGCGTTTCTGAGATGGGGAAGTAGGGTGTTAGAAAGACAGTCTAGCTAGAATTGAAATAATTTTAATTTCTAGACAAAGTGAGTATAAAGCAACATAATGGCAGTATACAAAATAACGAACGGCACAAAGAAGGTACATATAAGTACTCCTATTTACACTTTCTACATAAAAAGAGAACAAAGGGACAGTCAATAAACCCAAACGGCAGCACACGTACAAGGATAAGCGAAATACTGTTGTTCTAATGCACTGTGCACAATCATCCAGGGAGCTCACTGTTCCAAAATATCGCTAAAATCGCAGATGCAGAGAGACTTTCAAGAAAGGGACAGGAATGTACCTGAAAGAAAAGAACATTTGCAGTTATATTTGCTATATGTGAGTTACATTAGCAGTGAGCAATAATATGGGGTTTTAAGAGAGAAATTCTCATACAAATAAGAATAAATGGGAGGGGGGCAAAATCCCCTTGGGCAGATTAGTCCAAAAATTGCCTTCTAAAGAATGTCCTGTTCTTCCTTCCTCTGAAGCATTTACGTTGGCTATTGGCAGCAGTCAGCAACTGGAAGAGATAAACTACATGTCGCGATCCCCTCCGGCTCCCTCCTGCAGCAAGGCCAGAGCAGCTTCCCACCCGCTCTGTCCCTGTGCATCGCCCAGGGATGGGGACATTCACCTTCCCTCCCCACAGCCGCCTCGCCGGTGGAGCACCCGGCAGGGCCAGCCCGGTGTGCTGCTGCCATCAGCCACACTCCCTGCAGCGAATTCCTTGAAAACTGTCATAGTTTTGGGGTCTCTGGCTTCAGGGGCTACCAAATAGCTTCATCTGAAAGCCTAAGCCCAGTTCCCCAGGCTGGGGTGCAGCTGCAGTGGGTCAGGGCTGCCTGGGAAAAGGTGAGTGCCACGTCCCAGCTTGCTCGTTCCTTGTAGCCAAGGAACATTTCACATCCTCAGCCATATGTGACTGAGAGGGGTAAAAATAATCTTGTCTTTTTCCATTGACATGCAGTGATCTCTCCCCTATTCGTCGTCAAAATGAACTGAAGTTGATCTCGGTAACAGTTCTGCCTGGTGATGGGAATGCGTGTATTAGTGATGGATGTCAGCACACCTTCGGGAGTCGTGGTACCTGGACAGGTATCAGTGAAGGTCAGCAGTGGGGAGGTGGGGCGGGAAATTACTTGAGAGAGCATCCCTGAATTTAAACAGGGCCGACAACTGCAAAACTGCATTTGTGGAAACCTTCCTTTTCATGGCCTCGCTAATCCGAGGCAAGAAGATTCGAGGCAAGAAGCCCAGACCTTGACCAGGCCCACAAAGTTAAAACAAAAATAAGTCACCTCACCTTAATCTCCCTCTCTGTGAGGGCTGTGTCCTTAACACTCGACCCAGAGCATGAACCATTCTTCCCCCAACTGCATCCCATTCCCAAAGGACAGCATCCCAGTTCCCAGCCGCTTCACAGCCCCGTTGCAGCACGCCCTCATCAGCTTTTCCCTGCATCACGGTCACACCTGGCATATCCCCCCACCAAAATACATCACCTGGAGGTAGCAGGTGCCATTTTCCCCTATCTCTGCAACCCCAGCTTCCAACCTGCTACCTTCTGCAGGAGATGTGGCAGCCTGAAGCTGGCAGTCGAAGCAGGGCACCTTCTGCCCATCGCCCCCAGCCCCTCTGCCAGCTGCCCCCCAGCTGACCCCCAGCCTGTCGCAGTAACAACTTTAATGTCCCACAGGCTGGCTCCTGAAGAAGACAGGCAGCCTTTCCCACATGGAGCTGAATGCATGAGGTGGATATAAAGAGGCCTTATTTTTTGTTGGGTTTTTTAAGACTTTATTAGTCTAACATGCTTGACCAAAAATTACAACAACAACCAAGTTATGCCAAAATGATTAAATAACCTTTAAGCTTTCATACCTCAAGTATTTTAAACGATATTTTGAAGTTACAGCTGCTTTCGTATCCTTCCCACATAAAAATACACAGTATTTTGAAGATACCTTAGGAAAAATTATTTTTAAGAGAATAGTTTATGGTCGACATAGAAATTTTGTTGAGGCTAATAAAAGGACCTCTTCCCCCCACTTTAACATTTTAGTCTCTTAAGTGCCGTGAGCGAATGTAAACATTTCAGACTTCTTTAACATACAGCCAATTTCCTGCCACATTTGTTTCAAATCGCTTGAATTGTGACTAGCTAAGACACTTTTATTCTAACTACACGCTATTGCTCATCTTCCCAATGATGGCGGGAGTTCATATTCAACTGTGAATTTCAGTCCTTGATGATTTAGGAGCTGATCCTGCTATTTCTACACCAATAGTTTTGACAAAAGTGGCCCCATCTGAATTCATGGCAGACTGCTCATGCGCCTGTGAACTATTCACCCAAAAACCAGTTCCAGGACACCGACAATTGTTTTGGGTTTCGTTTCAGGAAAAAGCACCACGTTAGTTTAGACTCAAGTCACCCAACAGCTTACAAGAAATGACAAACCTGTGACTTGTACTGTTTTCTGGTGGTCTGGTGGTTTCTGGTGGGTCCCCAGTGTGAGTTAGTTACTGGGCTCGAATGCCACTGCTCCCAGCAGCAGTTGGAAGAGCTGCTGCCCATGGGAAGCCAGCGAGACGCAAAGTTTCTGCCTACCTCACTTAGAGTTGAGGCCGATATAGCCTGGTTTTGCAACACAAGTATTTTAAATTGTGTATGCATATAAATTACATGCTGCTGCTACGTGAAGCACACATTTACATCCATGTATCAGGCAAAAAGTAACATACACAATTATCCACTGCGTGTGTGCAGATGCGGGCTATGGACAGACCTGCTAACAACCCTGTATTGGTAGTGCGATGATTTGCCCAACGTGTGGGAACAAGATTAGTATCTAGATGCCATCAGCTCCAAATTCAGGATGTCCACATTAAATTATCTCCATCAAAGCAAAAAGGCTCCTCTTTGAGCAGGGAGTTGTTTGTTAGTTCAAGGCAAAAACCCATTTCTTGTAGGGCACATTTGAAGCACTTTTTTTTTTTTTGGTGGGTTTGTAATGAATTCTCAAGCTCCTGCCTAGGACAGGACTGAAATCCCAGCAGCTTCAACACCTCTGTTAACCTGCAGGAAAGCTGCATGGCCAGTACTAGTGCCGGCCATCCCAACCAGCTCCTGACACGTCCCCTGCTTCGCCTGGCATCTCATGCAACGCGACAGATGGGTTTCACCTCGGTTGATGATTTTGTCTTGGGCCTCTCTCAGCAGCGTCCATGAGCGGTTAAACATCAAAGACAGGTTTTGTGAGGCGACCCCTGCTCTGTACCCACGGGCACGTACACGTCACTCATCACACTTACGCAGCTACTACATAGCTACCGAAAAGTGAATGCTCAAAATCCACCTGAAGGTGACCCTTTCCACTTGACATCCGTGGCTTTCCCCAAGGACAAAAGGATCACAAGGACATTCAATCACCTCTGCCTGGGGCCAAATTCAAACCAGTAATCTCATCGCTGGCTGCAAGTCCCATTAACAGGTTTTAAACAAATAGTCCCAGTGGGTTTTATTTAACATACCACTACTGAACATTGGGTGGGCTTTTTGTGGCTTTTTTTTTTGCTTTTTACATACAATCATGTATCACCTTACCATATGAAAAAAGTTGTATTTTTTCTTTTGCTTTTTTAAGGGAAATGTCATCCTTTTTTTCACAGGCGAGTCCAGGTTACAAATTCCTGAGTTTATACTGCACTTAGCACAGTCTCCCTTCTTGAATGTTGAGCTGTTTACAGCATGCCGGCAATATGCACCATTTCCCTTACCATCTGTAATGCCAGATGTAGTAAAACTTGATTTCAGTAGAGTGAATTAGGGCCTCTATTGCATTGGTTTTGAATAGATGCAAAGACTTAGACCTGGAGGACTTGAAGTAATAGCTTTCCTCCTGTGACTGGTCATTCATGCACCATCTTTTACATTTGCCATGTTAATTAAGGGAAAACATATTTACCATCATTTTTCTTTTACCAAGAGCTTACTGGGAAACATCTGAAATGAGGAAATCCTAGTCTAAACACTTAAGTTTAAACCGCAAACTTTCTTAAAGAAACACTCCTTTGAAAGACATTGTTCTTTTAATAAGTCCGATATAATGTACGGTATATACAAAAGTCCCTACTTGAGATATATATATATGTATATGTATATATATATAAGTGGAATGCATTCACTTTTCTGTGTTCACAAATATTTTAACAGTGAAATGTCAAAGTCTTTAATCTGTTTCTGGCACCAAAATGTCTTTGTTCCTCATCCACTTTTGTCACTCAAAATTTAACTGTGAAGAGCTAGCAGGGAAAAAAGAAGAAGGTTTTTGCTTTTTTGTTGAATGGTTCCCTATTGGGATTCTCAGCCAGCAATATAAAGTTGCTAATGTGTTGGGCACAACTTTAAATCCTCATTATAATCATGTGTTCCTTGGAGTAGGTAAGTCAATAACTATAGGTGGATTAAGCGGCTGGTAATTCACAGTGCACACAGATGCATTCACATAGGTAGTAGTTCCATCAGCCATGACACCATAACCTACAAAGAAAGAAAAACTCTGGTTACTGTCATTATTCATTATTATCATCATCTTTTTTTTTTAGTTATTCACCTTTATCACACAATGGTAAGTGCCACATTTATTACTTAGAAGGAATTTAAAAATTCTCTTCATGCAAAACATAAAGGTCTCCTGAATTAATACCATCTTTGTCCTACAGCAGAACTTTTTGCCACCTTTTAAATTATGTAAGAAAAGCACAATGGACCCTGACTAGCTAGTGGCTATCATCTCTGGCAGCCAGCTAGCCAAGCCTCCTTAGAAAGACACATGTTTTTCTCTGCAAAGGTTTTTTCTTAAAACCTTCTCAGTTTTGGAAAGGATGAGAAGATAGAGCTTAGGCAATTACAGCGTTGAAAAAAATGTAATTCTCATCATTTAGGTTTGGAGTCATCAGTGCAGCAAACTTCGGGCAATTTTCATCTTTCCACCTTTTTTCTGTCCTGTCTTTTACATCTTTTAAGCAACCAGTGAAGAGGAAGCATTGCCTGACTAAAGGGGGAGTAGGTGTGCATATGCACCTGGGCGGGATTTGTCTAGTAGGAACCTCTTCTTCCCATGTGTTTGAACTTGTTGACCAATTTCAACCAAATTTGATGGAAAGACACTAAAATGCCTGCCCAGGCAGAGAAAAAAGTGGCTTCCTTAATGCATTCTCTGACAGACAAGGTGAATTCACACCCTAAGACACCATAACATTTCTACGGGATAAAACACGCTTCTCTCTGTCTCACAAGTGGCAAAAAACCTTTAACTACATCTCATGTCTGACTAGACACCCAAGCCAAACAATATGCAGAAAATCAAACTTCCAGCTCTAATGCCTGTAGAAATACAGTAAAATACTGTTTCAGAAAGTGAAGAAGCAGCCCTTTAACTGCCCATGTGTTATGAAAAAGCAGACACACTCTCCATTGTCAAAAACCTTTTCATGAGTGACTAGGAAAAAACATTAAGCTTGATTACACTAAAACCAAAAACTTCATGTTGGAAACTTGCATTGAAATATTAAGATCAATATGAAGAAATGCATTCACAATCAGAAACACATGATTTTGGGGAAATCACCTGGTAGAAAGTATTTGTACTAAGATTCAATTTCACCCTTAATGAAGTTAATAGTGAAACGTATTCATTGCTACGTACAGCGAGTTCTGGCTATCCAAATCGTAGGTACCTAGGATCCCACAGTTTTTCTGAGTGCAATTTCATGTCTTACAGAAGCATTGTTAGTTGCAGAATTTACAAACAAAGAAACAGTAGCCAAATTCCTTTCTTTTTTATTCCTTAAAATACCCTGAATAATGCAGGGCCTCCTGGACTCCCCATGGAAAAACCACACTATAATTAGGGACTAGGGAGGGAAGAAAACTCTGTCAGGTTCCTGTCACAGACATTTCTTTAAATCATTTGCTGTTTGCCACAGAACAATTGTTCTGTGTAAAACACAAACTGCACGGAGGACAGTCAGCATTGCAGCTGGGACTTTCTGTCTCCCCGGCTACATGTGTGGAGAGAACAGAATCAGCTTGCTAATATGCTCCTTTTGCTGGAAGATTCCTAATGCTACAGTTTTCACTTCTACCCTACTGCCAGCAGAGATTCCTCAGCCACAACCTCAGCCAAGTACTGGCTGTAATGGGCAAACAAGGATTTTAGCTCTGAGTCCCTGCCATGCTACTTGTCACTTCCATGGGTCCGATCAGCAGCAAGCCCAGGTGTAGAGGTATTTTTTGGCAGACAGCAGTGCAGAGGGGGAAACATCTCTTCTAAGCATCTCTTCCTCCCGGATGTTCAGTAAATGACTGCTGCAGATGTAGCTTTGCTCAGTCAGGGGAGGAACTCATCTGTTCAAATCATGCACTCTCTCTACAAAGAGCAGCTTCGTTTGCACAGGCTGTCTGCAATGGGAATTCTCCTCTGCAGAGATTTAGCATCCCACTGCAAAACAGGCTATGCAGTTCCCCATTTGTTTTCTCTAAATTATGGTAGTTAACAAGAAGAGTACCTTGTTTCTGGGTTCTGATACAGACTGTGCCAACTGTATTAATTCACAACGTTTACCATTCTGTGGAGGTGCCATTCTTTTCCCTTGGGAACCAAAGTTGGGCTTGGTCTTAGCAGATGTGATTTTGTTTACCTGCCTGAAGCTTCATGGCTCGCTAAGTGTTTGCTTATATCCCCTGCAACCCTCTTGGCTTATGATTTCTGAAAAGACAATGAGTTTGAACTGTATTCACCAGCTCTCTTGTACGGAATCTCAAACACTGCTAGAAGAGCAAAGGGTTAGAAAAAATACTGCCTGTGAGTTGTTTGTTTACTCTGTGATGGAACAGCACCTTGGACATTAACTAGGCATTAACAGGTCAATGCAGATGAGACACATGAGGAGAAAGGACTTACTCCCTGAGCTGTAAAATAATGATCTAAATGTCTTCTCTATTAATTTTACACCAGCACACCTCTCACCAGTGTCACTCCTAACCTAGCACGGTGAAAGCGCCCAGCAGCAAGTCAGAGTGGGATTTCCTGGGAAGGGTAATAGCTCTTCACAAAACCAGAAGTATCTGAGTGCCAGCTACTCCAGTTTTTCCGTTTGTTCATTTCTACACTGGTGAGACCCACAGGTATCCTTCAAAGGCTACAGCAGTCCCAGAAGCAGAAAACTGGCAGTTGTGGAGCACCTTTTCCTGCCAGTAAGTTAACATTGCCAAGAACTAAGCAGCTGATAATACATGCTTACATGCCAACGGTACACTTCTGCACAGCCCAGTGGTTTCTTTTGGTAGGGGCACTGCTTGAAGTCTTGCTGCCATGATATGTGAACAGGACAGACTTCTCTATAGCAGACAGCATCTACCTTTCCCTTTGCCTGGAGATGAACTCCTACTATCACTGACTGCAGTGGAGCATATTTGTCACCATTTACTGACTTATGCGAAGGGAACTAATTTTTTTACAGTTAAAAATCGAGTAGTCAAGAGAACCCCTTTCTTTTGTCAGGGTACAAAATGTTTCCCCTGTCAAAGCAAATAAATATCTTGAACTTCTACGCAAGTCAGTAGTGACATCACTCTTGATTTTACCTTCATATATGCACTGATGGGAACAGACAACCTTTATTGTACAATCTTGAAGATTAAGTCTTAGAAGCAACCCCCAAAGCATTCTTACCCATTTTACAAACACTGAAACTGAGACACAGAGAGCTTACATGAATTATCTTAAGTCACAGAGATTCAGCAGAGGAAAATACAATCCATCAATCCTAATATTTAGTCACTTTCTGTAACTACTGGACTCGTGTTCTTATTTTAAAATTCACAGTCATCTTCTCTGCGAAGGAGGCATCACCCTGTTTTATAGATGTAGAAACTGAAAGAGAGGCTGAAGTACAAATATTGAAATGTGGGTATCAGCCAATTTCATCTCTATATATGCAGCTAAGTAAGTATCTGAATTCCAGAAGTGCTTCAGTTCAGACATTCAAGTTTGAAAATGCAAGTTAAACCAGACAACTTCTGTGTTCGTGGTTTTTAAATATATATATAGAAAGAAATGTGTTCTGACCTTCATGGATATGTCCAAAAACGTGAAGCCTTGGCTGTATTCGTCTCTGGACTGTGTTCAGCAGCTCAACACATCCTACCCGTTGCATTTTCTTAGGAACCCAGTCTAGAAAACCTTTGGAAAAGAAAGGAAAGCTTTAGAAGATGACAGGTCATCTGCAAAGCTGTGCTGCTATACAGTATTTCTGAGATTTCATGTCTCGTGGCTTTTCATAAGCAGCCATAGAAGAACTGACATGGAAAAAACAGTGTTTGCCTTGGTAAGTAGAAGAGGAAGGAAGGAAAAATACTTGAGGAAAAGCATAAACCTCATCCGAAGAAAACGGGCTATGATAACTCTTGCCAGTTGTTTTTCAAGGTAAAAAAATCACTGCAATTAAAGCATTTTTGCACTGCTCTTAATGGGAAAACTCAATGCTTTATCCATTCTTCCTTTAAGGGAGTGAGATGTAAAGAGCAGTGTGTCCAAAGTGTGTCTCTAAAGAATCTAAACCAACATTTAGCTATTTAAATCTAGTCCTGGGATCTAGTTTTTAAAATTGAACACTTAAATTGATGTAATGGAATCTGTGTTGCTAATAATAAAACTAGATTGTTGTCACACTGCATCTTACAGAAGTGGAACCCAGGTGAGGAACCCACAGCATGCCTGAAAACAGCATCCTCAAGTAAAACTGATTTAAGCACTTCATGACACAGCAAGCCCCACTAGCCTAAATCTGTGGACCTCAGATAGGAAAAGAAACTCAGCCCTTCTGCAGCAGATGTTTTTAAGTGCTACATTTACTTTCACAAAGTTTGTCTAAAAATGTAGTTTTTATGAATGCAGACAAAAATGTACACCAACTTGCTTATACGTCTAAAAATATTCTGCAGGGGGATGCTTACTGCCAACTGAAGTCTCATGTTTCCTTCAAAGCAGTACTATAAGAAGGATGTTGTTGTATTAGAGGGTTTGCAATAACCAATCTTGTTTTCCTTCTATTGTTCTGCCATTTTCATCAGGCTCAGATTTGGAAACCCAAAAGATATAATCATTTTGTTTTTCTTTAGTTGTTCTGGTACTTTCCCTGTGTGCCTGTCATAGCTTTGTATCTCTAACTTAAGATTGCTGCAACAGCATGAATATATTGTGCCTTTGAGAAAACGTTAGTCAGTCAGAGAGCTATAGAGTCTGGACCTGGTTTTCATACATTTACTTTTGAGGTCCGCTCAAGCATGGCTAAATAGCAGCTAACCAACTGGCTTAAAAGTCCAGAACTGCGGTATTCAAGCTCTTGGAAAAGCTCTCAGATTTGCTAGAGCTTCACGGTAGGTTCACACGTTGAGAAATACCTCTTTAGATGCCAGTGCTTGAAAACTGGGCTCAGTATACTGTGGGGTTTTATGAAAACAGTGAAAATTTGTCCTTGTATCACAGTTACTCAGAGAGCTAAGTCCAATTTTCAGAAATGAGTTGGGAATGCGGCATCCTAAATGTCAGAAGGAGGAAGTTCTGACAATGGCCATAGACTCCTAATTCATTCAGATGCCTCTGAAGACTCTGCTTGGCTCCTGTCAGGGGGATGTACAAAAAGAAAGCCCTGCTGAATTCCAGACAGAGCAGAGCAATGCTCAGGTCTGGTAAGTGATTTTACCAGTCACTCTTGGTATCCAACGCAGGTCAAAATTCACTGTAGGAAATAATAAGCATTTAAGATGTCAAAGTGCGGCCAGCACCTCCTCTGGAATCCAGTCATGCTTTTTTCAGAGCAAACGTGTTATAACCATAGGTTTTGTTACTTCAACGATTTGAAACAGTTAATTGTCAAAATGTCTGTGGTGAACATAAAGCCTAAAGTATTTCCACTTCAAAAACTTCACAAACAAAAATCCATAAAATTAACTTCTCCATTAAATTAAGCATTATTTATGTTGAACATGTTTTTGTTTACATGCATTATCACCCTTCTGAAGCTTTCCCATATGTTTGCAGCTTATTATGTACACCTGACTACACAAACTAAGAATAATTGATTACACCTAGCTAACAATTAGAGTTCATCTTAGGGTTTTTTTAATGTTTGGTTACTTGAAACAGGTTTCTGCAGCTGTCAGGAAAGTATAAATCTTTGTCATAGACAATCAAGCAGACAGCTACAAATGAAGACTTAAAGGTGAAATTAAATTAAAAACAAACAAAGAAAAGAACAATGAACTTTTTGAAAAGAAATACAAGATTCATAAATGCAGATCTTCAGGAATCAGGGAAAAGACTTTAAAAGTTATACTACATATAAAAGTAACAAAAATATGCTGATATAGAAATCAGTGTTAGCACTGATCCCATAATCACGAATATTATATTTCATAAACTATGAAATATATGGTATCTCTTTATTGATAATAAACAGGTTAGTGATAAAATGGTCGGTGATAGCTGCTTTAACCTTTGTTTTCTCATCCTGTGTGGACCTCCTGTGTATCCCTGCCCTGGTTTCATCCCAAAGCACTACTCTAAAACAGAAAAAAAATTACTCAGATTTTTGTTACGTGCCTAACTGACTTAGAAACACAAAGTCCATTAACTCTTAATGGGGCTTCTGCATCTAAACCATGCAGTCAATTTTAAATCTATCTAATAATGCAGTATTAATTAGTTTAGGAGGATGCACACTCTTTTGAAGAGAAGGAATGAGAAAGCAGCACAGAAAACGGATGATGGACAGAATTTAGGCAGCCATGCTGGAGAAAAAAAGAGGAATTTGTAAGAGCACTGATTGCTATTTATGATCATTAGGAAGAGCTCTAGTGATGCTGTCCAAGATCAGAACAACAGTAAATCAGCTTCCTGGTTAAAATAATTGCCTGGGAGGGTCAAGCAGGATCCTGTTTCCCAAAATGTCTGTGGACAGAGCTACACAGTAAGAAAGTTCTGTAAGTCAGGCAGAGTGCTCATTTCTTTTGAAGCATCATGTATTTGTTGCCATGGGTATCAGCTGATGCCCTCAGGCAGAGGGTTCTGTGCCTCAGCCATCTATTAATGCATCAATAAGAAAGGGGCAAAGAAACAGGAACTTTATAAAAGAAAATCCTTCAAGGACACTAGAAGCTTAATAAAAAAAAAAAGAGAACAAATACTGAGACATGAAGTTGAGGGGAATTCACGTTACCCCATAACAGTCAGTGGAGATGGGCAGCTCTTCCTCAGAATTACTACAATTATTAAATTACTTTTCAATTATTAAATTTACTATTAAATTTATTATTAAAGCATGTCTGTTGAGTGCCAGCTCTGCAGTGCTCTCTAGAGGTTCTCCTCCCTCTGCTGATTGCAGAGGCTGCCTGGAGAAGCCTGCTGGCTAAATTAGCAAGGTGGCTGAAGCTGGGTGGTGCAAAACCCTCTCCACCTTCCAACACTGGATTTCAGGTGCTAGATACAGGGATATTCTTTGGACCAGCTGAAGGTTGGATTTCTTCACAGCTGATCAGCTGGTTTTAAAAATGGCTTTAGAAGTGCTGAAAAAGCTTCTGAAAAAGTTTTAAATATGACTTATAAATAAAACTGTATCAAAGACCCAGCGTCATGCCTGGGATCCTAACAGCAATTATCCCCAGTGCTAACCATTTGGAGCTCATATCTCAAGGTCTAAACAATTAATTGCTGACATCCACTTTACCATACAGGTCCATATTAAAATCAGTCTATGGCATGGCATGAGACTCCACTTAGGTGAAGTATCAAAACACATGCCCTTACGGTGAGAAACCGTGCTCACAAAGAAGCCCTTTCCCCCAAGGATTAGTGAGCAGTGGAATGCAAACATGTCTTTCTAAAGGAAACAACAAAACACAAACCCTTTAGATACTTTCTCCTCCAAGCTCTGAAAGAGGAGAAGAAAGGGTGGAAGACAAGGGGTTTTAGCTTCAGGAAATTGGGGAATCTAAAGGTTTAAAGAAACCAACTGCCTTCACTTCACACAAAGCCATGCACCACAGTAAGATTCAGCAGAATGCTTAAGTACATGCTTCACTTTCATGTCTATTTAATAAAATAGTGAGAGTTAAACACGTAGTTGCATTAAATATAGCCTCCTATATGTTAAATATGTTGAAAAACATGTTAAAAGCCTTAAGTCTCTACTGAATCTGGACAAGTTTCTGTGATTATATTATTTCCATAACACAGATAATTTCACTATTATCTAGGAATACAAGAAATCTCTTCTGGCTTTTATATCACCTAGATTAATATTTGTAAAACACAAATGCAAAACTATTTCTTGTTGGTCTGTTAATGTTGCCAGATTGTATTAATTATAGGCCATTCACCCACGCTGTCCAAAGAATAGGCAAACAATGGCAGCATTTGGGTTTGTGAGGCAGAAGATGCTCCAAGTCAGCATGATGAGGAAAAATACAAACTCTAGGTACTTGTTGGTGGGGGAATGCTACTGCAAGTGAGGGAGAAAGACAGTGCCAAAAAACCAAGACCTCAGTCCTGCACTTCTCTTCAAGCAGGCTCCATGCTTTAAATCTACTCATTTCACCAGTGGCAGAGTGGACAGATGCACAGGAAAACTAGACCTTGCTTATTTATAAAGCTCATTAAGGCTTCATATGTTAAGGCTTTATTTTTTAAGCCATTATTTAATTCCCTACTGCTGAACATAGGTAATCATGAAACATAAGCCTGAGCTGAAGTCCTGGTGCTGCTGAAATCAGTACGGGTGTTACTTTTGAATTTTGTAAGTCACGATTGCACTCTTTGTCTAAGGAGAGCCATCAGTTACTGTATAATCATCTGAAATACACAGCTAAAGCACTAGTATTTTCTTACCGAGAGGTGGTCCATGTGTTATAAGAATATCTATTCCATCTGGAATAAGGTTCCATTTCTCTAATAGTGCTTGGCCTCGTGGAAGATTAAAGCCCCAGCCATAAAACCAAGGTTGCCTGCCAAGAGAGGAGGAGAATGTCTTCAGTGCTACTTCCATGTACTGGTTATCTAATTAAAATACGAAGATTGACTCTCTACTAGCATGGAATTTGGAGACACAAATAGCATTCATTTTCTTCTTTGTGTGCACAGCAAAACCCTCTTTCCATACAACCAGTGTTATTTAACTTGTGTGGCAAATCAGTGCAGTCCTTACCACTTCCACCAGGCAGCATACAGTAAAATATTCACGGTACTCCTCTAACTAGGTGAAAAGTAACTCTTACAAGACCTGGATACCAGGATCTCCATGTGTGGATTAGCATACTGGATTCCCACATCTAGAAGAACACCTGCCTCAGATACATAGGTGTGGATATATGTTTCACGCTGGCTCCTGTCATGTTTGGCCCTTAGCCTATGACCAGCTGGGCAAGGACAGACCCTGGCATGATGACAGATCCCGCTCCAAAGTTGAAGACATCATCTATGCTGTTTTTTGTTTCCCTAATTGGAAGCACCCCATCAGAACAGGAATACTGCTTCTTTTCTTACATATAATTTTCTCCTGCCCTCTGGTGTGTTAACTTGCTCTTAAGTAAGACTTTCCATGTTCAGGATTTCTTATCGGATGGGCATTTACATTTTTTAAAACATACTTATGGAGCAGCTCATCATGGAGCAGTGGGACTGTAACACTGCCAGCCAGAACACAGTTTATCTGTATCTTGCTATCCCATTGATTAAAAAACTATATTCCACAGCAATTATATCACAGTGATAAATTATGTCTTGCTACTATGCTCTAATTCTAGGTCATAAAATTGAGGGGTTAGTTTTAGGTTGGAATTTTTTTTAATAATTTTTTGACTGACAAGTTCTGGCCATATCTGTATTTGGGCAACAACAAATAGGCTGCTGTGATTTAATAAGGTTTAAGATAATTGCAGCCCTAGTGTTTATAAATATATACACATCAACCAGAGTTCCCTTTGAGATGTTACTTTGCTGAGGAAAGCTTTACAGTCCCTCACCACATCAAAAGACAGAAAGAATTCTTTCAAACAAATTCTCTGAACTCCGCTTTACATCATGTATGGCAAAGACAAAAGAAAATGCCCATAAAGCTATTATTCATCCTCTTCCCTTACTGATGCTTGACTAACATTTCAAAAATTAACATGTCTGCAATCTTCATGATGATGTATTTCCCGCGTTTCCTTCTGGAATGCTGTAAAGCACGTCTATTGAAAACAGCTTAAAAACAGAGCTTGCTAAAATATAAAGGGATGTGGCTTACCCGAAGGAAGAAAATTCTGCTACGAGGAAAGGAAGAAGGGGGCTTTGCAGAATGTTTCCTGCCTTTCTTCCACAGATAAAAAAAAGCCTCAGCTTTTCTAGAGAGATGACTGAAGGGCTTTCTGTGTCCATGGGTAAGAGCTAATCTCCTAGCTCTCCATCACACAGCAGCCTGGATAACCAGGGTCTGGATAAACAGGTGTCCCAGGGAAAAAAAAAATGGTGAAACTTTGTACATCTGCCACTGGAGACCAGAAATACATCCCAGCCTCTAGAAGCTGTGATGAGGAAGGTGAAGAAGGTGTGTGAAGAAAAGATGCTAATAGCAGTAGCAATGAAGTAGAAACCTTGTTTTGAGTCAGGTTGCTCATACCAGGGTGGCTGGCTGAGAAAAAGACATATCCCTGTACCAGGGACAGGAAATCATGGTTTTCTGGTTACCTGTTCATCTCCTAGCAGCCTTTCCTCACAGGAAGAGCAGCACCTGGCTCACAGGTACATGACTTCTCACCTTCCTACTGCTGGGGTGGTAGCTTATTGTCTAGTTACTGGCTTATTTTGCAGTAAGCTACCAGCGACGTTCCTGTATGACACTGCCATGCAGAAGCAAACCACAGTCGGTGGAGTTTGATCAGGCTGTCTTTATGTTCAGCTCACCATTGACAGAATGGGATTATTTTTATCTCACACAAACACCCTGAAAATAAATAAACTGAAATCTGCGAGGTGCTCCAATATTACAGAAGTGGGAGGCTTTATAAAAATGTACAGAGGTTAGCCTTTTTCTAAACTCTCCACCAGTCCCTGCCTTGGGATTGTGTTCTACACCTTACATGCCAAGTATCTTTCTTCACCAAGATGAAAATATTCAACTGTTTGGCAAATTGTCTTTAGGCCCAGAGCAAGTTTTCCAGGAGAAAAATCTCACCAACACAAAATATTTGCAAGGGCAAAGAGGAGGCAAACAAAGTGTACGCACAGAAAATCATGCTTTTAAAGCCACTGACAGATCCAGTGAATACAGAAGGCCCCTGCTGCTACCCGTCACTCACCCCAGTGCTGCTGGGCATGGACAGGACCGTCCCCATGTCCCCAGTGGGAAGCAAGGCAAGGCGCCATCCTGCACCCCACAGGTGTGCCAGGCACAGCAGAATGGGCCACGGCCACTCCGTGCCCCGAGAAAGAAACCGAGGGGAAAGATCAGTATTTGCCCAAGAAGAAAAGGTCAAAAACCTACTCAATAATTATTTTAAGGATACAATGAAGCATTTATAAAGAGAAATAATCGTGACTGTCAGAAGTCTCATCAGAAGTCAGCTTAATCCTGAATGCTGAAATCCAAATGACTACGAATGACATAGGCAGCTGTGAGAGCCTCTGCCTGCCTCTATTAGGGCTAGCCTGTACATGGCCACTTCTTAAAAAGCCTGTTGCCCCTTATGAATAGGCATGATCTGCTTATTAAGACAAGAAGCACTTTCCCCTGTCCCTCCCTCTCTTTGTGGTGACTGCAGCATGTAGCTGCCTGAGCGCAGGGCTGGTAAGTTATGCATGCTGGAGCTGTTCTTTTGTGAAGGGGAGATGTTACAACTTGTGTGATTTGCCATTATGCTGTCTTTTGTGACAATCCCAAGATCGAAAGAAATGTCTGGAATATTTCTGGCAAACAAAATCTGAATTCCAAGAAAGGATTCAGTGGAGGATGTTGGTGTGCTTTACATTTGAGAGAAGAAAGACAAATCATACACTTCAGTACCCCCACCCCCAAAGCAAAACCATCTTTATGCACACACAGGATTTTATAAATCCCCAAGTCCCGGGATTCTTCTGACAATTTATTGCAGAACAGCCATCAAAGTTTCTGAGCAGGGATAAAAATCTTCTCTAATACCCACTAACAAGTCTGTGACCTGGATATCGTGCAAAGACAACTTTGTCTAAAATTTCCATTTATGATGGAACCTGAAAGCAAAGTTAAAGTCTTCGTATCAAGCACCGAATTTCTGGATCCCCAGTTACTGTTTGCTCAGGAAAAGTGTACTTTTTTTATAAATTACTTTTCAATAATATTTTACATTTTACAAAGAAAATACTTTCATGTGCGTTCTATAAGAGAAAAATCTGCTGTTCTCAAACAAACCCCAAGGAAAATGTATTTGGCAATTAAAGACATACATCATGAATGTATTTCACCTCTGAAGTGAAGCGTTCATGTGTAGAAATGTACTTTGATTTAGATCTTATCTTCTTAAAGCAAACAGTTTGAGCCTCTCCACATATAACTGAAATTCAACAGTATTATTATTATGATAAAAATAATGCTTGTCTACATATAAGACTCTCGGGGAAAATATATTGGAAGCGAATTTGTTTACAGCACAATTAACCTTATGTTAAAAACATATGAACAAGTTTTGCAGGTCAAATAATCTAGCATACAAAAAGGGCTGAATTATCAGAATTTGTGCTAGCAATCGGATGTTGCTTTATGTACTGAATTTCTATCTTTCTGTTCTAAAGTAACCATTGGAATAATTTTCTTACAGAATGATAGTTGCTATGACAACCATAGCAAATTTTCCTTTTCTGAAACAGATGTCTCATTTAGTTGAAAATTAGAATGTGAAAAACCCATGGGAAAAATTAATTCAAACTTTAACAGAACACTGACTACAATGTAATCTCTTATAGGTTAACCCCTTAACATCTTCTTGCACTCTTACAGTAACCTTCTCATAAATTCTAATTAAACCAGTTTAACTTCCTAGGAACGACCTTCTTAGCTATCATTAGTGCTTTAGTTGTCTTTGAAAGGAGCATTTCTGTTACAGTACTAACAGAAAAAAGTCACACTAAAAAAAAAAGTGGTCAAACATATTACCACCTTAATTATTTATTAGTTTGTCTTCTTTTATTCAGCTACTACTGGAAACACCTACCACATAGTCCAAGAATTTTCCTGTCATTTAAATGGGGCATAACTTAGTTTTACCTGTGATTTACTGTAAAGGGCTGTGATGCACTACACAGATTTGACCTGTAATTTATGTGAAAATTGAAGGGTTTCAATTTTGAAACCACTGGTATCCATCTCAATCTGCTCAGCAGACGTACAAAAAGGGGACACAAAAAAGGATACTTGACTGGGGAGAACGATCAATGTGCATGGAGATCGAAATCTGATTCTCCATCACCCTGACTGAATTCAAACATTTTAACTTAAAGAATGGACTCCTTCCTCTCTGTACACTTAGCAGCTCAAGGGGACCCTCCACAGTACTTGGTCACCAGCTGCAGATGAACACGGCAGGCAGCCAGCCGGCAGTGAAAGAAATATTCCCACCACAGCACCGCCCACAGTGCTTGCACGGTGTCAGCTACCACAAGAACTTCAGGACTGCAAGATTTACTGCATCAGCTGCATCTAGGTTGTCCAGTCAAATAAGACAAATCCTGCCACCAGTAGGCACACCATTACTCTCTTTGACTTAAAGGGAAAACTCCCTCCCATAGTCCAAAGCCTGAAGGGCTATGGGTGGTGATTGACTGAACATCCATTAGCGTATCAAAGGATTGGTGGGCAGCCTCTTGCGAACACCTTAGTAGCAAAAAACACAGGATTAAAACAGAACACAGAGATTATTGTACCTCCTCATTTCTATAAAGTTTCCTACAGAAATCTTTTTTGCAACTGAAAGGCAAGTTCTCTCACTAGAATTCCTTTGCTTACAAAATAAATTTGGAAGGTTCACAAACACATGTAACTTGCTCCAGTCTTTCCTCTACAACAGTTGTCGCTTTTCTCCTATAGGAAAATAAACAGATATTGGCCAGTGACTGTAAAGAAGCCCAGTGGGAAAAGAATGGACCAAATCAGTCTTCTCATTCCTGCTTCCCTTCCTGACAACTGCAGAGCTGCACATATTCAATATTTAGAAGATTGGACTATGCACACTGGAAGTCATAGTGGTAAAAGTCACAGGTCAAGGGTCATGAAGCACCAAAAAGCAGTTAGATTCAGCAGTGGCAATCACAGGCAAAACTCCAACACATCCTGATTCCCAGCCCAAGAAATCTCACTGTTGGACATTTAAGTCTAATTTTTCCTGGTCTTGATTTAATCTTACTATTATCGCTAGCTACAGACCTGTGAACATGGGTATACAGTACTATATACGCTGCATATCTTCCCTGTCAGCCTGGTGTTCATCCTTCAGGTGTTCATATTTTTACGTTCCACATCACTGCGCTAGCTGAATTTACCCAATCTCTGTAATTACCTTTTAAGCCTTTCCTCAGTATGTAACTACCCAGTTCACTGAGTATTTCTACTGTTTTTTACTCAATTTTCTCTCCAAGTAAGGATTCATAGAAGTTCACCTTTTTATTTTGTGGGGTATTGGCTGTTTCTACATCTAAATAGTTGTGAAATAACACTTATCTTTCTTTTCTCCCTCTCATTCAAGAGGACCACCCAAAGCAGGCAGGAAACTAGCTATTAGGCCATTAGTGCCAAGAAGGACTGGCAGGGCACTGCGTGTTTATAGGCTTTGAAATACCATTCCACATCTTGGCATCTGAGCACTTCAACAGCATAACTGAGATTTAAGGAAAAACGGGTTTCAGAAGTTTTGAGGAGTGTGAGGAGACTTACATCATGACTAACTTCCATGTGAGAGAGACAAGAGTGGTATGATTTTAGAAGAGGTACGAAAGCAGCATACAAAAAGAATTAAATTATGCAAAACCAAAGAGATTCACTCATTCATAATATTGGAACCAGGGCTTTTTTAATGAAAGCTAAGGTGTTGTACTTAAAACTAATAAATGCAAATGATGGTTAATCTCATATAAGATTATCCCCTGGAACACATGGCCACAAAGTACAGCTCAGCAGGTAGAAAGGAGGAAGCAGAAGGGAGGGGAATGTAGGTGCTAAGATGCTAGATGGTTTGCACAGCATTACTTCGGGAAGCTGCAGTGAGCAGCAAATGGAACTCAGATCCTCTATCAGGGTGCTGGCCACAACAGGCAACATTTCTTCCACAGGGAACTTTGCTGTGTTCTTGGTTTTTCACCTTACTTTCTTTGCATCCAAGGTTGTCATTCTTGAAACTCTGAATCAAAATAAATTATTGTTTTCACAAAAGGAAAGGAGGGTAAAAATCAGAATATGGCCCTTTGTCAGTAATTACTTCTTTTGCAATTTGAGTTACACAGGAAATCATTCATCTTTTGTTTAGTAAAGCATTTCATATATCTCTGACTGGGAAGAAGAAAGAATGAGCTGTGACTAATAGGAACTGATCATTTCTAAACATTAATCTGTTATAAAACAATGAAAAATAAAATGTAATCTACTTTATCTTCATAATAAGAAAACAGAAGATAACAGGTAAGGAGAAAAATTAATGAAAGACTGAATTTAAAACATGCCAACACCAAATGCAAATAGTTTATTTCATTCTGCTGGGAGCCAAATGACAACATCCCATCTGATATTTTTTAAAAATAATAAAATAAACCCAACAAACAAACTTAAAAGCTAATTTGGAATAATTAGCCAACAGATTCAGTGCTGAGGGTACAGATGTAGAACCGTACAGACTTTCAGTACAGTCTTATGGGTTTAATGTAGGGCTAAGATGTCAAGCTCCTGATGTCTCAGAGTCTGTTCCCTCAGTCTCTCTGATTCTCAATATGTAAAAAAATAGGTACAGCCAGGTTATGCAGACTGTACTTCAGATACTGACAGCTGATAGTCACAGAGAGACAAAGGGTGAAAAGAGAGCTGGAGTTAACAGCCCCTCTCTCCACAGCACAGTCACCATCTCATTTTAAATGTAAAATTTGCC
This sequence comes from Sula dactylatra, assembly GCA_013389905.1. Lineage (NCBI taxonomy): Eukaryota > Metazoa > Chordata > Aves > Suliformes > Sulidae > Sula > Sula dactylatra. The sequence goes on from WEKW01006877.1 coordinate 73,833, forward strand.
ATGAATAGGCCAATCAGTAAGGAAAATTAATTTGAGGTCCATCTATGCATGGCATCTTTACAGTTTTTCACTATCAAATGACCAGGCAGCTAAAGGAAAATAATGTTCTTCCACATATCCAGCTAGTTAATGTTTACTGTAGTCCTCCAAGACTTTGCAGAAGTTTGCTAACTGAGGAGACGAAATATGCCTTCAAATGGAGACGCTACACTTGTGGCTTTTCTTACAACGCAGCTCCTGGAGGGACTCTCCTAGATGAAACATGACTAAAATATGTAGGATGTGTAATAGGTGCACTGAGAATCAATAAAGAAGGCCCTCACCGTAGCCACTTCTCAGTTTAGTAACTCACCTAGGTTTACATTCTTTTCTCAAAATACCACATGTAATTAGGCCATATGGACTGTCAGCCAGTTCTTTTCTTTTCTCCCCTCCTTTTTTTTTCTACCTTCTTTTCCTTAGAATATTCAAAGCCATTTTGAGTTAAACAAGCATGAAAATGCTTCCAAAACTAATAAATTAATACAGCATGTGTGCATATATGCATAAAGTGTATTATTTTTAACATTTTCAATTAGGAACAGATGAACTTACTTCTTGTTCAAAAAAGCACATACTGATACTTCATATGCCGTGTTCCTACCTGAAGTGAACAACATCCAAGCAACCCTAAATTCCAAATTCATGTTTTCCTGCAGTCCTAAATTCACCCCACAGTACAATGGTGGAAACCAACTGCTGCAGTATAACTTTCTATACCAAAAAGGTACAGCTTGAACACCTGGATGCTCATTCAGCTAGCTAGGAATTCTGAAATAACCTTAAAAAAATCATATATTTATCTGATGTAAATTATGTAATTACAAATATTTGACACACACAGGTGCAGCTCTCTATTTTAATATTGGTTCCAATTTATTCTAATTTCTTATTGGGGAAGAAAATCCTCATATTAATTCATATTAAACAATCCTAATTTATTAACTAAAATTAATTTATGAACATCACATCCAGAGGAAGTGTTCTGATGTTAAACAGCTTCACAACAAGTGGTAAATTACTTTTCCCCTTAAAATCTGGTCAGGGAAAAGAGAAAGAACTCACACAACTGCATTACAATTAGTTCCCGTGATGGTGGCTCTCTTTTCAGTTCTTCACATAGAACACAATGTAAAGTCACCATCTACTTCTTGATGTAGTAACACATCTACTGTGTAAAATCCTAGGGAAAATGCATACATACAAGCTGCCGTGAAGTAGGGAGGCTGATTCTCACCAGGTGTAAACAGCTCAAAAGCCCGTGGAGCTCTGCCAATTTACTCCAGCTGAGAATCAGCTCCATGTAGATCCGCTCCAAACTAGTTAGCTATTTGTGTTTCTGTTGGAACATCGCCAAAGGGCTCATCGCAGTACCCAACTGTGTTTACATCTTTGAAACATCCTGAAATTGCTGCTGAGACTACAGCCCAGACTACAGATAGAGCTGGTAGTCCTTTTGTTCAAGAAAAAAATGGGGAAAAAAGCACCAAAACAAGAAAAAAAGCACTTTAAACTTTAAAATCAGCTCTGTCTCGTAAAATTAAACTTTCAAGCAAATGTGAAAAATAAAGAGAAAACTGCTGTGGGGGATTGCAATTTCATTCTTGCGGTTTACGAACTGCAGGAAAGTGAAGCCAATTCCCTGTAGTGCGATTACAGGTCTCCTCTTCTATAGGTCTTAAATTAAAAACCAGCTGAATCCGAAGTGAGCTAGTTTACTGGATCAGAAGATTCAATTATTTCTGCCAAGTAACTGAATGTGAACTAATTCCTTTAATAATATACAACTAATAATTACTGCCCAAGAAAGGACTTTTTTCTACCAAGCTAATTAAACTAAAGCAATATATTTTTCGACTGCTCTCAAATTTAACTAAAGCTAGAAACATTTGCAACAAAACAAGCAAATGCAAATCCCCACTCACACACAGAAACATAAAGCCACACAATGTGTTCAGACACTACTAGAAACAAGACTTGCCCAAAAATGTTATGCGAAATCAACATAACTTCTGGTCTATATTCAGCATACATGCACACATAGGCAGCATAATGTCCTGCACGCTTGTACAGACACAGTGGAGGAACACAATTGCAAAGTGGATGCAAAGCATCTTTGGCTTCGGTAACTGATTAAGCTCACTCTGCAAGAGGTCACTGTGAAATGTTGTAGGATTTATCCATATCCCTAATACGCAAACACGTACAAGCAAGCAGCATGCAAAGGTGTTTTAACTTACTGGTTTTCCTCTACTGTGACTATTCTAGGATTTACTGTTCCAGACTCCTCAGCCCTGGGCAATGTTGGGAAGAAATTTTATTTGAGAGAAAACATTTTCTGGAGCGTTTGTTAACAAGAAAAGAGAAAAGGGACATTCTGAACTGCTGTGACTTTAAAAAAATCTTGTGGGAAATGGAAAAATAAAATTTCTCAGGAGCACATAATAACTCAAATTTATCACACTGGTCTGACTTTGATTATGTTTACGGGCTACAATAGGTGTAGTTCAGTTTACATTTTCATTCGCTCACATACCTACTGCAGAGTCTAATTAGTTAATAACAATGATGTTCCTTTAACATGCTATAGAAAATTCACTTGGAATCTGAGAAATTTTTATTTTGTTCCATACACTTTTTTTTCAGCAGTGTTGATGATTCTTGTTATTTCATTTCAGTCACTTAATTTGTACTGCAGTGCTCCTTAAAAAGACCTCTCCTGAATTCAGTATCATTGCTCACATGAGCAATATAGCACCTGTATACCCAGTGTCTATTGAATGAGACTCACATTTCCTGTATTTCCAAGTCATGTAAAAAAATGTTTTCCAAGACATATTTATCACATGAAACACATCAATTTTAGCAAAGTGCCATTAATAAAAAAAAAAAAAAAAAAGAAAAAATTAGGAGAAAAATGATCCAGAGATCTGTTTCTGCTGTCAAAACAGCCAGAATGCACTCTTAAGGCTCACTTTCTGCCACTCGAAAACCTTTCACACTTCAGGAGTTCAATATCTTACATTTCTCCCCACCACCTTCCCTGAACAGCTGAATTTAATAGATCAAAATCATTTTGCAGGAAAAACCATTCTTATGATCTTCCATATGCTGCAAACTAAACTACTGTGTATTGTGGTTTTAAGTGTTTTTAGAAGCAGTGCTTTCCAAAATGGAAAATAGTTTCTGATTAAGTATGGAAGAAGAAATAAAAATATCACTCCAACATTCTATTAAAATACAATTAAACCTGTATCTATGTGCCTCAGACTGTTAATTAATATTTCTTAACGGGATGATGAATTTTGCTTTCTCCTTTCTAAACACGTTGCTATTTCTTACACATCTGTCACATCTTACCTATCTTTTACTGAATGCCTGAAATAAAATATCCTCAGCATTCTAACCTTAGTAATACTGCCGCATCAGGCAGGCTTAGGTGCCAACCTTCTCCCCAAAATTTATGAAACTTGAGATGCCTCAATTCTAAATGCCGAGTGGCATCTATTATTCCCACTCACAATTTCCATTTTCAAGAAGCATGTCAGTCTACCTAAATTACTCACTCATTATGCCTGCCTCAAAGTCACTAATTAAAAAAGCTCCAAATAGTTCTCAACTTTAAAAATCAGGGAACATCTACCCCTTTTAAAACATATTTCCGAGCAACCAAAACCCAGCACTCTGGAATATGTCCACACCCAGCATTTCCACATCCACCCATACAAAACTGTAGCACTGACAGAGCTAGACATGAAAACAAGCCCCCTGCTCAAAAAACTACTTAATCTGAGGTTTGCAAGAATTTTAGAGTGGTGTTTTATTGCTTTAGAAAACAGTACAGAAGTAATTGCACTTTAGTTATTTGTATTTTTATCTTTTGACCAAGTGAGGGTGCAGAAAGAAGATAACATAGGAGGATCAGCTGTTTTACTTAGAAAAATTTCTGGTAAGGTTTTCTCCAATAACACCAATTTTTGAGTGCCTATATATTTTAGTCATGTGCAAGGTACTGAATAGTTTTTCTGCAGATTTGAAAGGGAACTAAGAATCAGAGTGGTCACTTTGAGGCAGAAGTTATTATTTTCTGCGAATTTTACAGGGAATGAAACCTGCAATATAACATCTTGCACTGCTGCTGCTGCTGCTGCTCTATCTGGAAGCCATACTCCCCACTTGGGAGGTATATTATGTTAAATGAAGTCAATATTTTATTTTAATATGGTTTCATTTTAATTGATGTTCACCTCAATGACTGTAAAGATTTGTACAAGGTCTGGGAAAGTAAACATTAGATGATTCATCACTGGCAAAATGAAAGCGCGTCCCTCTCAAGAAATGAATCTATAAATCTTTGCTACATTATTTTACTGATGGAAACTGAGTTCAGTGAGGAATGAAAGAGACTATTATAGCTGTTCTTGAAAAGATGGTGGAGGAAGGCACTGAAACGGAGACCTAGGGTATGGGTGGCCTGGAGTCTGTGGGGAACTAGAATAAGTCTGCCTCACTTTGCCCTTTGCATGCTCTTTGAAACTACCACAATCACAAGTTACCAGTCTTTCTACCTACAGGTCGATGTCTTTTACACTGGAAGGAATTCAGACATTTTCTCTGACATAGCCAGAGCTCACTGAATGGCCCTGACCCAGAATGCTAAACTCAGTAAAAATACTTGAACAGAAAAAACCCACTCCCCACATACACACCCCTAACTTTCTTCACTCAGTTCCCATTATCTGAACAACGATGTCATACAAGAGCTGTTGGCCCATGTGTAAACACGCGAGGGCCACATCTAATCGATGTTCCATTGGAGAGAAGCTACCAAAACCCAGGAGTCCAGCCCGGGCGTCTGTCACCTCAGGACAAATGGACACAAACGTCTTTCTAGGCTGATACTGATTTTGCTCTCCGATTTTCCCTGACTGGGAAATGAAAGTTTTTGAAGTTCCAGATGGCCTATAACAAAAGAATGAAGGAGGAAATGAGAATACATAGACGCTAGAAAAAACTGTAATTCTGCAAAAAGAAAAATGACGTTCTGTTTCACAGGAATAGATCCTTCCAGACAATCAAAGCCAAGCAAAAATCCACTCTCTGGATAATGAGTCTGGAGGCAATCTCATCCTAAAGGTCTTCTTTAAGCTATCCAGGCCAATATGTCATTTAGAATAATGAAATTGTCATGTGTTTGGCAAGAGGGCTTTGATGTCCCTTCCTTTCCCACATTGTGGAAAATGAAAAAAGTCACTGAAAGAGATGAAATGCTTTCCTGCCACCTTGAATGCCTCTTTGAAAGCAGGAGGACCAAAGTTTCTCCTGCAGTTGTGCATAGATGCTTAGAAGCATTATGGAAATTCAGTGGCTAGGAAGAACATGCTTTCCTTCTGCCACTTGCATTTCTCTTGCTATGTCAAGTAAAATGCGTACTCTTACCCTGCCATTAATACATAATAATCCACCTTTTAATAGAAAATGCCACCGGACTTCCTGCCACTTTCCACAAGATGAGAGCGTACACACAGAACACCTGTTGTTCTGCAGATGCACACCTTTTCTATAAATTTGAGGCAGAGGTGCAATATTAGAGAACAGCCAGTATAACCTTTGCCAGACACAAACAGCTTCTGATTATTAATCAGGGGTCAATTCATTAGTCTTCAGGTCTTATCATTAGTTATTGCATGCAACAGGAGAACAGAGAGCCGAGTAACTTACTGAGTTGTAAAAAACTCAATGGAAAAAACATGTAGTAGGGCAGAGTCTATTATTGGAACCTTGTGCAGCAGAGAAGCAGATATAGCAACGCTCAGGACCACACATGCAAGTATGAACCTCACAGAGGTGTTCTCACGTTGATACAGAAATGTACATGCACCTTTATAGGCATTTATTTTTATATGGCAATTGTGAATAATGACTATTAAAGGAGTAATATACAGTTGACATTCAGCAAGCACAGCAGATCTTGTGCACTGAAAACATTGGGGTTTTTTGTGCAAACACAGGGTGTAATCGTGCAATTAAAATCTTCAGCAGTGCAGAGGCACAAGTGGATTGTATAGCCTATCTTCATTCCAGCTGCAGCTAACACTAAAACTCTTACCTGCAAAATAATATTACATTGTGGGGGTAGCAAACTATAATAGAAGGCTGAAACTCTTTAACTGAAATACTCACTAATCATTTATTGACATGGTTCTATGAATGACATCACCAAAGAGATAATACCCAGTCCGATGACACTTCTGCTTCAAATTCAAATTTCCACTATTATCTTGGCTTCCTGACTTCCAAACCACCTGTCAGGACCATCTACTGCAAAGCTCCATATTGTAAGGACTTTTTGATACCTGTTCATTTCAGGTATCAACAGTGACACCTAGCTCTAGCTCTATAGTGGGACTGACAGAATCACAGAAGAATTGCTCAAAAGGGACCTTTGGAGATCTTTAGTCCAACCTACCACTCCCTACCACTCACCACCACTAGATGTAGTCAGCCATGACCGTCTAGCCAAGCCTTGAAAACACCTAAGGATGGATTCTCTGCCACCTCTCTGCTGTTCCTGCTTGCTGTATTTTTACTTCTATGTTAAGATTTTTTATGTAACTGAAAAACAAATTAAGCCTCTCTGGAAAATGGCTTCATCTTTGGGAAGGCTTAGCAGTCAAAAGTACATTATTATATAGAATTAGTTGGGTTATTCTATCTGCCAGTTTGACTTTTCTCATAGCAGTCCAGAATAAATTAGGGTGTTTAAAAGTACTTTCCAACCAAAAGCCTTCCAATTTACAGTAAGTGCTACTGAGGAACCAAAGTCTTTGTTTTACATTCATAGCAACTATGGCTATTCTCTACAAAAGATGGCTCCCAGGTCTGTGAATATGTTCTGGCCATGTCCTGGGGTTTGCTGGAATGAAACCAGAGTGCATCTTCCAGTGCTTAACTTTTTATGAAAAAAATCATGGTGTCCAGGCTTTATATGGGAAAAAAAACCCCAGTGGTTCCCAGTGTCTGGGCTACACTAGAAGAATGCATGTGGCATTCTTACTGATGCCCTGCTCATCCAGGTCTGGCAACCAATGTTGCACGGTCCATTGTCAAAAGCATCAGCCCCCTAGGCCAAACATAGCCACCTTTAAAATTCAAGACCACTCTGGACACATTTAACATCTTGGTATTCCCAAGTTTCTCACAAAGCATATACTGTTTTTATACTCCTCTCCCTCATCATCTATACTGATAATCTATGGTCCAAGGTGCTGGTGTTGCAAATACTAATTCGTAAATAGCAGCTTTTGTGCTCTGCAGCTTGCATTTCAGAATGGCTGCTCCCTGCTTGATGGTAATACTAGCATAATTAACTTCTAAAGCAGTTAAATTTTCGTTAGTGAGTAGAAGCTGAATCTGGCAGTTGAAATCTTGCCCTTGGAGCCCAGGAGAGTTAAAACATTGGTTTCTGAGACAAAACAGTGTCCCATTTCTTCTATGCAATTAAAAATAACCACTGAGTTTTAGATAATAATAGAGGTCAAAATACCCAAGTGCTATTGAAAATATTTAACCACACACAAATGGTACGTATTTAAAAGGCCTTAGAGACTGGCATGTTATGCAAACAAATCAAGCTCTCATGGTTTACTTTGCAACTAAAACATCTTAAGCAAAAGTACAATCTAATTTTGTGCAGGTCATATATAAAAACACAGATGGCTACACGAAAACACACTAAGTTAATGCTGGTTGGCATTCACTCAGACCTTACTCCAGTGTTCTCAAAGCACTTTGCAACTCTTGATTAACCTGTTTTATAAAGGAGGAATATCTCTAGCTTGTACTTGTTTTCACAAAGGGCGAAGTAAGACAGAAGGCCAGGGCTGTAACCAGAAATGGAAAGGCAGGATCTGGGGGCCCAGTCTTTTAATTTGTAGATAGCTCACCTTCTCATTAAATACAGACATGTACAGACAACAAACATAAAATGTAATTGAGAGTTCTCCAGTTAAACAAATCCATTCAAAAAGCAAGATGCATATTTTCAAAGCTGGGAAAGGAAAATTATTTTAGGATACTAAACAAGCAACTCCATGAAATTTAGCTTTCTTACTGACTTCTGAGATCTTAAAGAATTCCAATTTTTGAAGTCTTGACTAGGTTCATAAGCGTTTTCTAAAGAACTGGCTTCATGATGCAAGGGCAAAAAAAGATTCACCATGGAAAGCTCATCAAAGGTCTGTAGTTTTTTTAAAGAATACATTACGATGATGGAGAAAGAAACTGAGATTGATTTCACAGAGAGGCTATGACAAACCTTTCCTTTCAGGGTGAATGAAGCATAGAAACAAAAAGAAATGCTGAAGAACGGTACTGATCAGTAGACACTTGTACTATAGCCTTCAGTCTAGCAGGCAGCTAGTTTAACCCACACAAAATAGCTGTTTCTCTTCCTAGGTCTTCTGGCCGGTGGGCTGGCTGATGTGACTTTGTTACTTTTGCATCTGCTGTTCTAGTAGACTAACGAAGAACTATAGTTGTTGTTGTGTTGCGTAATAACAAGCAAAAAAACCAGTTTGGCAGGAAGACTTCTATCAAGACTTCCTCCCATATGGAGTAAGCAAAGATCTTCAAAGGACCTTGCAACACTCATCTTCCAGGACCATAAGGGGGTGGGAGATGAGTTAGCAACACTATGAAACATGTAGTGTGGAAGTTTAGATATAACCTGAAGATGCATAAAAGATGAAAAGCAATCTTTTTGCATGAAGAATAGGTCATGCCAGATAGCTTCGACAAGTTGTGCAAAATGACAGGATTAGCACACAAAGGGAATGCAGCAGATCTGCTTTTACAGAAACATTATTTATGGGTTAGTGGGTGGACAAAAGTTTTCTCAGCAGATTTTTACAGATCTAATAATACACAGAAAGTTCAAATGGTTTCCTTTAGCCTCTACTTAGTGGTACTTTATAGATAGCGTTTTGCTTTAATTTAATTTATCTAGACTTTAATGAGACTTTTGGTACTTATACTGCCTTGAAGATTATTACTGACACTGGAAATATGGTGCCTGGTTACGAATATTGCAATGAAGATATGAAGTTGCCAGACATATTGTAAACAGAGCATAATTACAGTATTTACAGTTGAACATCAAAATGGGAAGAGATGCCAAGTGGCATTTCTCAGAAGTTAATATTGGGACTGATACCATCTAATATCTTCCCTAATAATTTGGAAAATTAAGTAAATTGTACATTGATTGAATACACAGTAGACACAAGAGGAAGATGAACTACAACACAGCAGGTGGGTAGGTTGGAAAAAAACCCAGAAAGCTCTGGAGATCTAAGAGGGAGAGAGAGAAGGGTGCATTTAAGAGGGAAGCTATTTAATGTAGACAAATGTAGAATAATAAGCTCAGAGAAAATTAACATCCATCTCAAGTAACCAAATGGGAAAATGCCAATTTTCATTAAAAAAAAAAATCCAAGAGATTTCACAGTTTATTCACACTGAAAATTCACATTGGGGTATATGCATCAGGTTTGACAACTTGTTTGCTACATTCCAGCCTGATGTGATTTAAAAAGGAAGAATAACAGATTCTCTTAAAAACCTGCCTTTTAAAATAATTTTTTACTTTTTTTAAAAGTATACCAAATGCTCATAAAAGACCCAATTTACAGTCCTGTTAGTGGAAATAACATAGTAGTAAAGCAACGTAAGTAAGAGACACAGAAGCAGCATATGAGCTCCAAGGTGGAGGTCAGGAAGCCAAAGCCCATCTGTCTCTGATACCATCAAGGAGTTTTAAGTGTTCACTCTATGCAGCAGAGCAAAATCCATTAAGTACTAGGTTGCCACTGATTTGTTGACTTTAGTTTAGAAGCTCAACCATACCTTGAGGAAAGCTATTACTGTATAAAAGTAAGATTCTGAGGGGTAT
>WEKW01006879.1:3230-23595 GCA_013389905.1 Sula dactylatra
GGGGAACCCAGCGCCCTCCTGTGCCCTCCTGGGAGCCCGAATGGCTCCTCGGCCGGCGGGGGCCGAGACCACGGCCGGGGGTCCCTCGCCTGCCCTCGGGCAGGCGGGCATGGGGGCTGCCGCCTCGGAACCTCGCTGCTGTGCTACAGGCTGCCGCAGCTGCCACGAAATCCCCATAGCGCGTATGCCCGGGCTTAAAACAGCAAATGTGTGCATGTCTAGATCTATCTCTCACTAGTACAAATAACGGTCAGCGACCAGTAACAGTAAAATGGACAGCAGGAGCACCAAGTATACATACGGTATTACAGGTTAATACAAACTAATAAACGTATCAACAATAGAACAGCAGATATGCTTGGGATCAGTTGCTTATATGCCTACGTATGGTACCCAGTGCATGAGACAGATCCCAGAAGGGGACGCAACCATCCCAGTGGTGGGGACACACACCGAACTGCCCCCAGCAGTGGGCTCAGAGGGGGACCGAGAAAGGAACACAGAGAGCCCCACGCCTGACTCCACTGTGGGTGGAAAGTAAGGCATTTTTACACCATAGAGACCTAAAGGGCATAGGACAGCACCGCTTCGAGCAGCCAAGAGATGCTGCTAATTCCTGTGTTTCACCCGGGACATATGATGGTGTTTTCTGTTCTCTCAGACCAATTTTTATTTTCCAGACTCTTTTCCTGTTCTTGCAGTGAGAACTCATGTGAGGCAGACATGACTCAGGCTCATTTGAAGTAGACCACCTTAACTTTTTTCCCCATCTTTCCCAGGCTCAGCTTCACCCCAGACCCCTCTCCTCCCGCTCGCTCGTTACTGCTGCAGGTCACACTCGGTCCCACCAGCCAGGTAACAAGGGGTACAGGGGTCAGGGTCCGTGCACACTGGTGTCTCATGCTTTGCCTGTGCTCCCGCCTGGCTCCTCTGCAGGCTGCAGCCCCTTTGGTGGGGGGGTGGGCTGACCCTGGCTGGCAGGTGAGCCCCCACCCAGCTGCTCGCTGCCCCCTTCAGCGGGATGGGGGAAAGAATCAGAAGGGATCGAGATACAGACAGTTTAACAAGGGAAGGAAACTCCTGTGGGAAATATTCAAAGAATCACACCATGGCTGAGGTTGGAAGGGACCTCTGGAGGTCATCGAGTCCAACCCCCTGCTCAAGCAGGGCCACCTACAGCCAGCTGCCCAGGACCATGCCCAGATGGTGTCTGAATATCTCCAAGGTGGGAGACTCTAAAGCCTTTCTGGGCAACCTGTGCCAGGGTTCAGTCACCCTCACGGGGAAAAAGTGTTTCCCGATGTGCAGAGAGAACCTCCTGTGTTCCGGTTTGAACCCTCTGCCTCTGGTCCTGCCACTGGGCACCAGTGAAATGAGGCAGGCTCCATCCTCTCTGCACTCTGCCTTCAGGTATTTGCACCCATTGATAAAATGCCCGCTGAGCCTTCCCTTCTCCAGGCTGAACAGTCCCAGTTCTTGCAGGGTAAGGGCCCCTTTTTAGGCAGCTGCAGGTAAGATCAGGAACGTTGGACATCATCATCTTCTTGGCAGAACCAGTGCTAAAGAAGATCAACTCATGGGTATCTTTTCCTTTATTTATGGCTTGTTATACATCTGGTCAACTCTTTATCCATTTCCTGGTCCCCACCACCAATGTCCATTGTACAGTCCCCCAGCAGAACGGATTGAATCCTGGTGCACTCAGCCTTTACCAGTGTTTGTGGGACAGGACTAAGGAGAACAGGATAAACGGAACTAGTTTCTCAACTCCATTTCTTCTTGGAGGGTGTCATGGTTTTAGCTGGGAGAGTTAATTTTCTCCACTGTAGCTAGTATAGTGCTGTGTTGTAGACTTAGTATGAAAATAATGTTGATAACACACTACTGTTTTAGTTGTTGCTAGGTAGTGCTTACACTAGTCAAGGACTTTTCCAGCTTCCTGCGCTCTGCCAGGTGCACAAGAAGCCGGGAGGGGAGGGCTGATCCGAACTGGCCAAAGGGTATTCCATATCACGTGACGTCATGCCCAGTATATTAACTGGGGGGAGTTGGCCGGGGAAGGCAGCAATCGCGGCTCAGGGACCGGCAGCGTCGGTCGGCGGGTGGTGAGCGGTTGCAGCACTTGTTGTTTGGTTTTGTTTGGTTGGGTTTTTTTTCCTCTTTCCCTTCTTCCAAGGTTTCATCTCTCTCTCGCTCATTATTTTCCTTTTCATTATATTATTATTATTGCTGTTTTATTTTAGTTATTAAACTGTTCTTATCTCAACCCATGAGTTTTCTTACTTTGGCCCTTCCGATTCTCTCTCCCATCCCACAGGGGTGGGGGGAGTGAGCGAGCAGCTGTGTGGTGCTTAGTTGCTGACCGGGGCTAAACCACGACAGAAGGAAAGCATTGTTTCACTGCTGATGGGAGTCCAGGAACGAATACATTGATACATAAGGTGGATAATCCATGGACCAGGGTGGAAACTCCCAGCCTCATCCCACTACACAGCGAAGGCATAGATAATTACACAAGCTGTAGTGTAGTGTAATGTAGTGTAGTGTAGTGGTAAAATCTAATCCAAAATATTTTCACCAATTTTGACCTTTTCAATGCTGTGAAGCATAGTACAGGAGTCCATCTAATACTAGAAACCTCTACTTCTTCTTGGAGGGAAAGAGTGTTTTCTGCCACGGTAAGACCGATTAAAATAACACGCAGTTCCAAGTTGATGCTTCTTTTATTAGAATCTCATATAATGGTTTTTAAATGTAAAACCCCCAATTTATGACACTCAAGGATCAAAATCTTAAAGCTTGTTTCTCTTTTTCCAAAAACTCTAGGTTGTGAAGAAAAAGACATTCTAACCCAAGGTCTTCGGTACGGTAATTTGAAAACATAAACAAAGTAGAATTTCATTTAAAGCATTTGGTAGCTGAGACAAGCAATGTGAAAAGCTGAATTACAAAAGAAACAATACAACCCAACATTCATGCTACAAGTTTACCTTTCCACAACCATTAGTACTTCTTCCAGGTCAGTTCTTTCCACCAAAAAGATGCTGGAGTGGTGAAAAGATTATGCTGGGGAAACAACAACAACAACAAAAAGAGCACATTATATTTCAAATACTTCTCCGAGAATCGTAATAAGGTAATTTCTGTCCACCAGAAAGACACAACCCCAGCACAAAGTAATACAGAGGAAGACTGAAAAAATAGAGGAAACATAAAGGATAACTTGTGCCATCATGGTCTAGTCTCAATAGTTAAAGGGACTGGCATATATTATGATTAACAAGGAGTTTTATTTCTTCCAAAACTAACTCATCTACCAAACAAACAGTTACTGCCAATGTTCAGCTTGTGCTGTGCAGTGAACAGACTACTCTTGCGGGATAAGCTTCGACAGCTTTGGAGCACTCCTTTAGCCAGCAATGACCAGCAACTGTTTGCACGGTTACTTTAATCTTCTTGGTTTAAAGTGGCGTCTTTGGGAGTCAAAGTTACAAAGGCCACAGTTGCTAAGAGGCCAAATAAAGGTCATACTTACCTTAACAGGACTGAAGGTCTGTCCTGGGAAGGCCCTGTTTGAAGGGGGAGTGCTTAAGTCCTTTAGAAATTGGGCTGGAGATGGTTACGACTGAAGTCAGTAACCCTCCTGTGAGGAGCTTCTTTCCCAAAGACAGCTCAGAAGAGGGACGTTTATGGGGAATGTTGCACCTTACCACAGGACAAAAGGACATGCCTGAATGTTCCTTTGCCTTGGGAGACTTTGGTTTAACAACAGAAAAGATGTACCCGTTCGTTCTTCAAGATAATGTAGAATCACCTGACCCGCCAGAATCAGGCACAGTCTCTGACACAGGCTTGGACATAGCCAGGCCTGCATCTGCTGTATTAGTACCTTCTCCAGAACTTTGAGAGACCTCTTCCTTCTGACTCCACGTTTCCTTTGTCTACCATTTGGTCCATTTGCTGCAGGAGCTGCATGGCACCCTCAGCCTGACCGGTTGCTGTTCTTTGTTCAAGGTTAGATTCCACGGTTCCCCCTGTAAGAAACAGCAGCAACAGCAAAACCACAGGCTCGATCTCTCCACACTCCTTGTATGCCCAACAGCAGACCCTGAAACTGAGAGGTGGGTCCAGACTCTGACTGACGTGACTCCTGGGAGGTGTCAAAGCAATCACAATGCAGACTGATTTGGAGGTAGCCTCCCATCTCACAGTCCCGCTCTGAAAAAGCTATGTAGCCTAGCTCTACGGGTGGGAATTTGTTACGTGGGGGGGGGAGTCTCAGCCAAAATCATTGGTGACCTACCACTTTACAGTTTTTCCTAATTCCTACTCTCACATGCTGCAAAATACCAAACGTGATTTTTAAAGGAAAACTAATATCAATGTAATCCTTGCAGCTTCTGATTTAATATGACCAGTTTGAATGAAATCACAATCCAGGAATTCCTTACTTACAGAAACTCACTTGGTCACAGCCCACAGTAAGGGATGCTTGGCTAAATTCAAACTCATTTTCTTTGGAGGAACTCTGAAAGGAAAAGGAACCCAAGAACTGTTACATAATGTGAAATTCTATTGTACAGGAGATGTTGGTTTGTTGGCTTGCTTTAAGAACTAAAGGACAAAGTCTACTCTCTCGTTCTGTGATTTTTTTTTTTCCTGCTACTGTGAGAACTTCCTTCACTAATATATTTCTACCCCTTCCTCCTCAGAACATTCACAGGCCTAACATAAAGCTGTAATTCATTGAGTAGACTTTAATATAGCACATAGTGAAAGAACAACAGCAGCTGTGGCATAGACAGAGATTTTACAAAACATGAACAGAGGTGCTGTGGGAAATAACAGCCACTGGACAATTCAGGTCCCTAGGCATCAGCCCTGCTAAGACGCAGTCATAGGAAACAGAGTAACAGGGAAGGGACAGAAGTGAAAAGTGCCAGAAGCAAGAGGTGGGCCAGGAATACCCATTAGGAAGGCTATCAGCAATACAAAGGACCACGAACAACAAAATCAGCATGTAAGCTTCTTTAAGAGAGCATAAACCAACATCGAGAGAAGATAACAGAAGAATAGACCCCACTCCCTGATGGTGTTTCTCTTGCACTAAGCTCAGGTTCAAGCAAAATTCCAAACTTTAGATGGCCTGAGATCTTTGCAGTTTAGTCTCAGAGGATTAACTCAGTTAGGAAGATTATCTGCAGTGACAGGCTGAGCATCTCTTAGTTCTCTTCCTTTCTTTCTTTGACTTCTACTGGTGCACTTGGTAAGTGTAAAGATGCACAGGCTCGACTCCAGTCATCCTGACTGGACAGCCTACTGTCAAAATTGCAAGCCTAGAAGACATTTGGGTGAGAGCTGCAAATGCACTCTGTTTAACAGCCATGTGACTGCGGCACTTCCATGCTCCTCCTTCTGAACCGGGGGCTAATGTCGTAAAGTCAATCCTACGTGTACTGAGAGATTTCCCTCACGTTTAACAAGACCCTTGCCTTTTTGAGATGCATTCTAAAACTCCAGGTGGATTTGGTGTCATACACTGCTGATAAACTTGAACAAAGAGCCCCGGAGCAATGATCAGAAGATTCCTGGGAAAGTACAGGAGCTACCGATATGTTTTTTCCTAAACCTAATCCTTCTTCTCATCCTGAATACCAAAAGAAACCACATGGAAAGCAAACCAAATGGAAAGCACGTCATAGAAGCACCTCGCTCTGATCTCCTAAAAATGCACATAAGGGAGAGGTCATTTGTCCATGATGTCATGCGGTGCTCGTGGCATCTGGCCTGGTATTCATAAAGACAACAGTTTGTGTCTGGACATCCCTCTCCATGTAACAGTGTCCTGACTACTGCAAATTTCAGGTATGAGTCATGGTGGCACAAGCACCTGTTCTGAAGGTTCTTCTCGCCTGAACTGGTATTTGCTGAGTTGATGATTCTTTCATCATAGTTCCAGTTTACCTGGAAAGAGCTCAGGACATGTCCTCCCACATTAGTTAACACAATATGAGATTACAGTGATGTCTGCCACCTACCACATTATTTCACAGGGTCCAACGTGCTAACCTGGAGCTCCAGCTTTCAAGGACTCTAATGTTTGGGAAATTCAGCCACTGTACAAGGGGCGGAGGCATTCTGGGGACAGTGATTACAGCAAAGTGGGGAATAAAAAAGCATCTTTCAGAGGATGACCCTTACCCCACCAACAGACTGTTTGGGGCACCTGAGGAAAGAAGCCAGAGAGGGCATGTACAGAGACCTGTCACTAATCCCGCAAAGGTAAGCTGAGGGGACAAAAAAGCAATACAGGTTTTGGAGACAAATAAGCCTGCTTGTTTTAAAGAAGTTCTTCTGTACTGAATGCTCCTGAGGAGTTACCAGGCAGTCTCCTTCCTATCTTGAAAATCCAACAAACCTGTCAAAAATCCCTCTTCTGAAAGGAAGTTGTGGGCTTACAACAAAGTGAGGGCTGTTTCAATACAGGAGTTTATCTGTGCAGCTGAAGGTAACCACGCACCTAGTAGCACCTGAAATTGCAGGCTATTGTATATGCAGTGAATCCCTGCAGAGCAATTATGCTGGGATTGGCCCTTTGAAACCAGCTCTACAGGAGCAAGCAGGTAGTATGCCCCGGCCAGCTGAGATTTCAAGCAAGCCCACAGACGACACTTGCCTAAAGGCTCAGCCTGTTGTGGAGAGGTCCAAAAGCTTCCTGAAACGGGGGCAGCCTGTCATCATGCAGAAACACGCAGAAATCCAGGTACCCGATGCAACTCTTCACCTCCCAAGGAACACTGGGAGAAGCAGCTGTGCCTTTTATACCACCAGGCAACTTTCTTTGCGGACAATGCCAAGAGAAATGAGTTTGCATCCTTGGAAATGACTTTGTCCCAAGAGTTGGAGAGGGAAAAAGGTCAGGAAGGTGATAGTGTGGCAGGGATTTGAACTAAATGTGGAATGGGTATCCGTATGCAGAAAATGGATGAAATGCACTGGGCATTTGGGAGGATGGGCAACAGCCAGGAGGAGGAGAACAGGGGTGTTGGGGAAGACCTTGTTACCTAAAGGGTGTGGCTAGCAGCAGCCCTGTCAGAGCAGCCTTTTAGCCTGTGGGCTAAGAGAGAAAGAATCTTCCCCTCCTGACAAGGTCTTTGGCGAACAGTGGGTTTAGAAAGTAACTGCCAATCCCTCTGGAACAATCCTGTCGTAGATCTGCCATCCGATGCCATAGTGAGAAAAGGCATGACACTGTTTCAAGAAGAGGGAGATGCCTGCAAGGCCATCTGCACAGGGAAAGAACACTGGTGGGGAGTGGCAAGTACTCTCACTGAAGCCAGCGTCAAGGTGTCAGCACCCACCTTGTTGGCCCTTCATGCAGTTCTGCACGAAGGGGCATCTGAGGTAAAAGAGGACTGGAGTCCTGAAGCCAAGGCAGGGCATGCTTCAGGTTCATCTCTGAGAGGCTAAGCTCACCCCTAGAGTTCGTAGCTTGACAGTCAGAAAAACTTGTGTCATCTCCCTGTAAAACTCATCCCTTGGCTAAGTTTGATGAGCAGGAATCAAAAATGTCTCGATGCAGGTGAAAAGGGGAAAAAAAAATAACCTGAAGGCATTTTTGTGCTTTATGTCACTTTAAGAATCTAGGACTAAACAGATGCTGTTCTCTCTTTCTGAATATTCTGTAGCTTACCGGTTCCGATCCATGCTTTGCTTCACTCACACGGTGAACGCACTCGGCTCCAGTTCTAAAAATAAGCCAAATAAGTTAAGAACTGAGTTTACAAAAAGTCACAAAAAGGAAGCAATCTTGTCAATGGCTACTCCAAGTATTTCATTAGAAATCAGGGGTTTAGTACCTCTAGGCAACCAGATAGATACCTTTAATCTGTATTTGTACTCATGTTTCAAAGTCTCCTTTAAGAAATGGAAATACGCACTCATTCCACTGTTAGGCTTTCTGTTTGCCTAGTAAAACCAACAAGCAGTTAAAGAGAAAACAAGTGTTACGTGACACGGAAAGTGGGTTGAGCAGCGAGTCGAGAAAGCTTGCAAATCCTACAAGGTTACTGACACAAAGAGAAGGGCAGGTAGCAAAGAACCACAGAAAGGTCTTACGAGACTTGGTCATGGAGCAATAAAATGGCAGAGGAAAATCCATGCAGAGAGGTACAAAGTGATGCATGTGGGGAAAAAACCTGGCTACACACACAAAACAGTGCTCTTTTTGCTGATCGGTATCACTGGGGAGTGACGCCTGGAGATTCTGATAGCTCAACACTCAGTAGCACCCCAACAAAACCCAAATCCAAATCCCCTGTGAGGAATTACGAGCAAAAGAGCTTGTCCAAAAAGAAAAAAAGATCAAGAGGTGGTCTGACTGTAGTAGACAAACTCCTTCCCGGCAGGGGAATGCTCAGTCTGAATGAGCTCTTCAGTCTAACAGAGTAATTGGAAGAAAATGACAGAAGGCTTGGAGCTGATGCCGCACCAAATTAATTTTGAAATCAAGAATACACTTTAAAGTTATTTACTGTTTTAACCTTTCCTGGAATAGCATAATTGCTGGGGCAAGACACAGGACTAAGAAAGAACTGCCACACCGGATCATGAAACAGCCCTTTCTGGCCTTGTATTTTATGACTCTACAACTCATGTCTTGGCTGCAAGAGATTAGAAAGCATTCTGGATCCTGGTCTCATTCTTTACTCATTTCCAGCAGTTTTATTGTGACTAGGAACTGATGGGGGAGGAGGGAAATGAAAGGACTACATTTCTATGAGCAGCAAAAGAACGGGCTTCAGACTTCTCCTGGTATAACCTCTGCGTGAAATATATTTGGGAATTGGGTAGAATATAAGGCAACAAGGGAGATGAGTTGACATGGTCTGTACATCGCCATGGAAGGGGAAAGGTGAGCATAAACACTTCCGATGACAACGCTGGATCTGGGACTGTCTGCCATGTACTTGTGAATATGAAGTACAGACACGAATTTTCTTTTTTTAAAAGCTACACTCTGTGAAAGAAGGAAGCTTGCTAGACTATAACTAATAATGGGCCTGCCTCTGAAAGGTAATCAAGAACTGAGCTTGAAGTGAGCCACCATGAGCCAGCATTGCACCCTCGTGCTGAAGGCAGCCAACAACATCCTGAGCTGCATTAGGAAGGGTTTTGCCAGCAGCTCAAGGAAGATGTTCCTTCCCCTCTGTGCAGGGCTGCTAAGGCCAGTCTGCGTGCTCTCTCCAGGCTGGGCTCCCCAAAACAAGACTGGGACTCACTGGGGTGAGCCCAGCAAAAGGCCACAAAGCTGATGAAGGGGCTCTAGCACTTTTCACATGCAGAGAGGCTGGGAGAGCTGGGACTGTTCAGCCTGGAAAAAGCTCGGGGGGGGTCTTCTCAATGGACACCTAATAGGAGGGAATGAAGAAGAGGGAGCCAGGCTCTCCTCAGCAGCACCTTCTGGCAGGACAAGAGGCAAAGGGCACAAACTGCAAAACATGAAATGAAATCTGAACACAAGAAGAAACTCTTTGACTGCAACTGTGCTCAAGCACTGCAACCGGTTGCCCATGGAAGTTGTGGCTTCTCCACCCTTGGAGTCCCCTCAAAACCTGAGGGGACACGTCCTGGGCAACCTGCTCTGGGTGACCCTGCTTGAGCAGAAGGGGTTGGACTCAACGATATCAAAGGTCCCAAAAACCTCAGTGATTCTGTGAAATCCACAGATACAGACCTCAGCCTCAAGCTGAGGCAGCATTCATCAGCCAACTCAGAGGAACAGGCTGGGATGCAGCTAGAAAGCTGTTCCCAGTTCTTCCCTTGTCAGACCTGGCTCTGGTGTGCAAGCCAGTGCACTGCTTTGTCTAGTTGCCGAGTTCTCATCCCGCTGTGATCCTACAGATAACATTAACACAAAAGAGATAAACAGGAAGACCTCTAGTTAATGGCATGGAAACCTGAAAGCATATGACAACTCTTCTCCAAGCATGGGCCATGCTGCCTAGATTCTGTCCCCTATGAAAGAGAAGGAAGAAGACAAATGGGGCAAAGGGTTACACAGGAATGAAATATGAGGAAACTACGAGAGACATTCAAAATATTGATATGTGCCCTGGGAGACTCTTTTGTAGTCAACTCACCTGTCCATACCCGACTGTGGGCATGAGGTCTCTGCTCCGACTTCCACTCTTCTCCTCTTCACCGTTTCTTCCACTGCAGTACTTTCTGACGCTTCATTTCTTCTCTTGACCTTCAGAACATTGCACACTTGGTATTGATAAAACTTGATTTTGACTTTTCTATTTTACAACACAATTCAGAGTTAATATACATCCCTGTTTCACAAAATTGTTCATGTTTGTACAACAGAAACCAAACAATGATTCAGGAATAAAAGATTAGCAGTCTTATTCAAAGAAAAGATGAGCACTGAGAGGCCTCCGAAGAATTATCCTCAACAGTTTTCAACAAGAAATACTGCTTTCCAGGACATCCTATGTGCCCCATTTTTAGAGGAGAGCCTAAGAATGTCAGTAGCCGGAATGTAATGCTAGCAGAGTCAGTGGGATTTTCTTTCAGGGAATTTGGACAGGGCATCTTCACTAATTCACTCCATCTTCCGACACTCACCCATATTGAAAACAAACCCACCTGAGCTTTCATTAAACAAAAACTTTCCAAAGAAGCTTAACTTTGTTATGACACATACAGCACCTAGGAAACTACTTCATTATTCAGCAATATTGACCTCATACAGACACTCACAGTGAAGAAACCATTGGACAGCTCAGCTCAGACTTGTAGAAAACACATTTAACTGAAGCCAGCAGGGCTCTCAGGTCCTGAGGCAGGACTTCATTCAAAGTCCAATGGAACTGACAGGAAGATTTCTCTCAACTTGGATGGTTCTAGGTGAGAATTCAGTGCTACCTTGCCTGACTGACATCTAGAAACAGGAGAACTATAGCTCTGCCTATATATATATATATACTCTGCTTCTCCAGACTATTTAGAATATAACTCTAAAAAAAAAAAAACCAAAACAAAAACAAACACACAACTTACATGCTCATCATTGCCCTTGTTTACTTCTTTACCTGTAACAGAGGTATTATAAAATTGGGTCAATATCTGCTGACTGGACTTTCTTTACCCAGCTTAAAAGTACATTTTTGCATTGCACCTCACTTTCCGAGAACAAGATAAACTACTCAGAAGCCATGCTGGGCTTGCATATGATACGTTGAAATTGGAAAACTGCAAATAAAGCCCTTTCAGAGCTAGAATTCCTGGCTATGAATACCACATGTCAATGGGGCGGGACAAGCGCTTTTCTTGAAGAAGTCAAAGGAGTCTTCAGAAGAGAAGAAGGAACCGAAGAACTGTGGCACCACTCTGTGTTTTGGGCACCAGATGGAAGATGCAAGGACATCTGGAGCATAGCCTCCACAGAATACTGGCCAGCTAACCTCTGATGCATGGGATCTGTACATGTTTTCCTGAAGAAAAATCCCTGCCAACAGAAACTTGAAACATCACTGCCTGAAAGTAACAGCACGTTATGCTGTGCATAATTTTAGAACAGAAATGTTGTACAACTATCTGCGGAGGGCAACTAAATACTGGAGCAAGGTGTACAGGGAAGTTAGTGAATTCTCCACGTTTAGAAGTTTTGACATCCAAACATGGTATATTTGATAGGGGATGCTACACGCAAGCAAATGGGCAAGACTAAGAAATGACTACTTGTCCATTTTACAAAGGAGACCAGACTATCGACTAAGCAGCCGTAAGAAAAAACAGCAGCTTTTCCCAGGGACCAAAAATCAGAACAGGAAATAGTCAGAACAAACACTTGGTTTTCACAACAGAGGAGGTTAAATGTACAGTCCCACAGAGGTCTCAGCTGGGGCCTGGGGCTGTTCAGGGAATTCACAGAAAACCTGGAAAATGAGACATTAGGCAGGTGACAACATTTGCTAATTCTACAAAAGACATTATTACCATTATTACTATCATCATGTAGAAAAACAAAGGCATTCTTTCTTTAGGAAAATAGAAACAAAGAGTGTGAAGTTCAATGTCAACAAACACAGTGAAGCACAAGGACAAAAATCATGCGTTCCATATACATGTGCTGGCTCCAGCCTAGCTACTGACATTAAAGAACGAAGGTTGGGACCCACTGGGCATTGCTTCATCAAAGCACTAGCTGAAGAGTCAGCAATGGTTGAAAAGGCAAAGAGAAATTCAGGAAATTTTAGAAAAGCAATACAGGGCAAAAGAGAACACACTACTCTGCTCCATTTCAAATCCAAGGTACAGCCATACCGCACGCAGTTTTGCTCCCTCCAATTCAAAGACACAGTAGATGAAGGGAAAGGGCAAAGCAAGACATAGATCATAGATGTTTCCAGAAATTATTCAAACATAACCATACAGACTTACCACAAGATACCTTTTGCTGAAATGAGTTGAGTTCTAGATACATAGTGCAAATGTAGGGATAAGGCACAAGATGGACATTCTCATGTTTGAATCTCATCTTTGATACTCTCTCCCATTTACTCAAATCTGAGAACGACGATAAGACTGAAGAACACAGCATTAACATTTCAAAGGAGCAGGAGTCCTGACAATGCCTTCTTGTAAAGCTTCAAAAGTCATACCGCACTGCACATGTGTATAAGGGAGCAAATACAATCTGTCGGTATGGACTTTGTGAAAAAACACTTTACAAGCAACACTCATCCAGGTGATACACTCCCATCAGTCACTTGTATTAATAGTGTTGTGTTTCCTTAGCTGTATTCGGTTTCAGTCCCGTAAGATAGCGGGAGATCCTGCACATTCTCCCGCAAGAAACAACATGCCAGGCTCTTCCAACCCTATGAATAACACCTCATCAGCTTCCCTAACTAAAAAGTAATTCTTTTAAAAAATATTTTAAAAATTGAAAAGGAGTAGGATTCATAGGAGTAGCACCATTACATTTACTTCACAGTTCAAAATGGGAGGAATAAAGATAATTGACATGACAACTGCCACAGTTACAGACGTTCCTTCCTGTGGTTGCAGTTCTGACACCTAGGAGCTCCTGCACGCAAGAATGGATGACGCTAGACATGCTGCTAGACAGCAGCTCCTTACATGCCTCTGATCTCCGGAAGAAACAGGTAAAATGAATACTTTTAGTCCATTTGCTAGCAGAAACTAACATCCTGAGGACCGGAGATGAAGCCCAACATTTGCCTAGATAAAACATTGACACAATCAGTTCCTTTAAGGGATGAAATCACTCGTTTGAGTTTGGCTTCAAGGATTCCCACAGCTGGGGATTAACTTAAGAGTTAAGCTACAGCGAGGAGCCTGACACACAGATTGCAGGACAACTCATCACGCCGGGCCTCTGAGCGTGCAGTTCTCATCAGGGCCCAGTGCTGGCTGAGCACGTGGATGGACTTGCAAGTTCCAGAAATATAAGTACGCGAATCAGACGCTCCTCAAGCATGCAGGCAACACTGGCTGAGCTTTAGTGAAGCAAACCAACATCGAGGCTTCGTTGGTTTGGGTGCTTCCTGTCTGACAATGCTCTTGGCTACGTTCTCTTCCTGGCAGTAACAGGAATAACTTGCTATCATACATACCAGCTTCTGACAGAGAAAGCGGACGACCTCATTCTTGCCTACTATGAGCAGGTGTGGCAATAACGCAGTCTTCCAAGACTGGAAAGGAATGCCTTGGAGGTGGAAACATGTGGGTGTTCATTACTCCCGGGCACCCCGAACCACAGGAGGTCATGCCAAAGAGCCTGATCCGATTCACAAACTGACACACCTTAGGACTGAAAAGGCTTCTCATTCAACTAAATTACTTTTCAACAAGAGCCTCAGGAGAGTAACTTCTTCTTAACCCTTTACACTAGCACAACTACAATATTTAATCCTAATGTGCCTTTGAAGAAAACTACTGTGGTCTCTACTAGCGGGCCAACATTGCTGAGCCTGTAAGGAGCGTTTTAGGGTCTATTAACCTCTTGAAACAGTGTGCTAGCTTTGCTTGCAATCGCATTAGGTGGGCTTCCTGTGACTTTATCTATACACATTCATTCTCTCTGGCTAAATCAGATTTGGAACACAGCAGTGTTCATCTGAAAACACTGCAAAACACTCTTTTCACATCAGTTCTCTGGTGAAGGCAACAACTGAGGAGGATCTTCTTCAGCTAACGTAGAACTGCAAAGCTCAAAGTAGTCATACGCCAGCTAAAGATCTGCACACTACTAGACATGAATGTCAAATTAAGCAATGCCCAACACATACAAGTCATTGCATCTTTTCTTTTACCACCAGGAAAGAAAGGATACATGGAAAGATAGTGAAGTGGTCTGTAGAAAACGGATGTAAATCATCAAGATTTCCAAGGATTACTCGAATCGCTTCCTGGAGAGGCCAAAAAAAGAAACAAAGGAAGAATATTAACAATAGAGCCACGATTCCACTGTGAAGTACAGTTTCAAGTCTTGGGAAAAAATTAAAATTGCTTTACAGTTTGCACGAATCAGGGAAGAACAGGTTCTAGGTATTTTGCTTTTCCTCCTCCCCTTCTTCGCCCTGCTCCCTCCTGTCACCTTAGAGTGCGCTGCACTAACAGACTTATAGCAACTGAAGTGAATGAGTATCTTAATCTTGAATTGACACAGAAGCATTACTATGGAGAGTGGAGGTGTGCTTTTAAATTGAAGACGTTTTACATTTAAGAAGTCTCCCTTTTTCCAGCAAAACACACGTAGTATTGACCTGTTTCAAAAATAAACATGTTCCTCTTTTTCTGAATATTGACCCAATTCAGTTACAAAGCAACTGTAATTCAGCCCCAACAAACTCCTACTTTACAATGGGAAACTTTTTCCAGTAATACTTTTCAATATTTTAAAAAGTGAAAAAGAAAAAAAACCCAAACAGTAATTTTTCATATCAATTAAAATCAGCGCATTTTCTTCAACAGTACTTATAATGCTATTACTGTACTCTCAAGATTTTTTTAAAATTAAGTAATAGGAGCATTTTTAAGCAGGCACTATAATTGTCTCATTTCCTCGGGAATGGCAGGGGCTTTCTTCCGTCTCAGGAAGAAGACAACAACAACCAACCGAACTCATTGGTTGCGACCCAGCTTGGTCACAAAGTAATGGCATCATTAAAAGAACGACCACTGGTTCCACTAGCTCCACAGCTACGAGGAACGCATGTGCAATTTAGCACTAGAAGAGCCTCTGTCAAGCTTGCTAGTACTGCCGCAGGTCCTGAAAAAACAGCAGGGTTTGACAGCCAGTCAAGCCTGAGAAGCTAAAAGTGCTGGTCAGGTCTGGGGCTGAGAGCAAAACCATGGGAAAGTGCTATTGCAGAATGAATTTGAACAAGAATCAAAAAGGAACGGGGTGCAACTAGCTCGACAAATAAGAGCTTTCATTTGTCCAGTTTTAACAGCCAGTAGCTTCTTTGAAATATTTCAAATAAAAACATTACTCTTCAATGCTAATGCTGCCTGTTGATGACATTTTTCATTCACGTCACTGTTGTCACCCTCTCACCTCTCCAAAGAAGATCCCCATTACTCTCACTTGAAATGCTGCATTTGACAAAGTGTCCTCAGTCCCATAATGGACAAAAGATTTGCTCAGCCTAACATTCAGCTAAGGTCCCCTGCACCTGCTTCACCTCCTACCTCTAACTCCTTGACAGCACTTTCAGTGTTGTCGAGATCAGGAGCGCTGTGAAACAAACAGAGAGTTAGTCCCAACCCAATCAAAAAGCAATGGAGCTACATTCGTTCTAAGAGTTTAAGCAGCAACAAAACATCATTCTCATTGCACAGAGAAAATACTTAGCAGGCAGATGAATTCATCGATTTTATTCTCAAAAAACATCCATTATTCCACAAGGACTGTTTCTTGTGAATTTTCTGCCCATTTGTATTTGGTGTGTCTGAGAATACAATGGACGAGAGATCAGATCTTTCCAGTCGATCCTCAGTAACCTTTAGGATTGTTTTTTTGACAACGTGCCCTCAGACCAGCACCTCTGTCTTCTAGCCTATCACGATGCCATTCTACTCAAGGGACTAAAAGAAGGAACCAGCAGGACACGTCTCCTAATCCCTCCACGGTGCAAACCTGCAGAGGAACAGGCCTTCACAGCATCAGAGCTACGTCCTGTGATACTGGGAGTTGTGTACTGCCTGCATCAAACTGTGTTCCCAAATACTACCTACATCTTTCGTAAGCCAGCTTCTCAAAAGTTGTTTGTTGCTAGCTGTCGGCCAACACTAAAATACACAGGCAGAGAGAAGGTCTTGAAGAAAATCCAAACCCATTAAAAAGTAAACAAGTCACATAACCGTTACTTGGAAAGAATTAAATACAGTGGAGCGTAAGGAATTATGGCATGCAAGTATTCCCTGGTATATGGTCTGATAGGCAGCCATTCTCATATCCTCCACATTCAGGGTCCCCAGCCAAAACTCGGCCAGAGATGAGAACTTTCCTTCCTCTTCAGAAAGGCTCTCTCCTTGCCTGATATTGAACAAGTAAACGAAAGGAGTTACACAGTGCGCCACAGCAGAAAGACATAAGCATAAGGCTATGTATGCACTTAGGACTTACTCCTTTACTCTCTCTTAGGAATTGGGAGTGAATCCAGACACTTTGAATACGTACCCCCTATTCACCACAACCATGACAGCATGGGCAAGAGCTTCACAAGTTTCACTGTAAAAGGAGCTGCTTTTGCTATGTTTGACCATGTTGGTGTGAAGACTGACTTGATGAGCTCACCACCAATTCCAGAAGTTATTATGAAACACAAAAGGTGCTGCAAAAGTCTCGTGTCCTGTTCCCTCACATATCACAATGAATTGCAAGAACCGGTGGACTTCTGAGTCTCGTGACAGACTGCCAAACTCAGACAGACGTAGTACTCTCTTTACCATCAGGAGATCAAACACCTGAAGGCTGTTCAGAAACGTACGGACGCTACTGGCAGTGCCTTCCAAAGGGATTATGCTGAGGGAAAGAGCTTACTCACAGACAACAGCAACATTTCAAGGATCTTCTGAACTCTACACAAAACTACAAGACACCTTCCTCTCCAGAATCAACACAGAGAACAAAACAAGGAGGAAGGATAATCCTCCTGGATCTGACACTATGCCAGCAAAATGCTAATAAGCAAAGCTAAAAAACAATTGTGTTTCAATTCATCCCAAAATAAAGGCATGCAACAGAATTCCAAAAGCCAGCCTACAAGGGAAAAAGGAGACAAGTGTGGCATGAGATTTAATGTAGCTTCAGGTCTGGAGGCAGCCTAATTGGCATGATGTTCATAGCACATTCTCTTCAATTCTTCTGCAGCTAACAGTAGTCACTTCTGGAGCAAATCCAGGCCCTGGCAATGCCTGTGCACATCTGATTGCAAAAGGAAATTCACTTGCACTCACAAAACCACTCTATAGGCAGATGCTCGAGTCATTGCCTATGGCATTTTAGCCCTGCTGCAACCCCACTGGCATGAAAACAGGGGTTTCGGGATGCCACAGTGCTGTTCTGTTTCTCTGATGCAGGGATACTTGCTGACTCAGAAGGACCTCAGTCCTAGTTTCTGCATGGTTGCCACCATCTGAAAAGAGATTTAAGCTCAACAGTTTGCAAGACCTTCCAAAAGCCTGTGAGGGCAACAGCCTTCAACCACTGTCTGCTGATGATCACAGCCTGGAAGGATGTACACAGGGAACCAGATTATGCTGAGCCACTGCTTTGGGGGCAGGTGTGTGCATATTAACATTTATTAATACTATCATTAATTATTTATCAGAAGCTGAGACAGCAACAAATCATAAAGTTTCAGACCAAGTTTGAGCTCTAGAGAACACTCCTTCAGCAGGACGTAATCTAGGAGCACCTAGCTTGGAATACTACCCTTAAAACTGAGCAGCTCCAGCTCCTTTTGCCAGAGTAGCTCCAACTTATATATTTAATCATTATTATAGATCGCAGCCTCCAGGATTCTGAGTCCCCTCTCAAACTAAAAGCTCCAGAGCTCCTTGAGTGAGCTGGTCCAGGTGTTGGCCCCTTGCAAAAGCACTTGACCATCATCTCTGTGTGTCTGACCAGCAGACACAAGCAGTTTCTTCCAGGGCAATACACTCGGGGAAAGCCTTTGTTTCACCTCTAAAAGATCATCCTCTTTACTTGTTTGACATCTTCCCCACCTGACCAGACGACTCAGCACCCTGTGCTTTACTTACTTTGCTGGCTACTAACTAGAACTTCCTATCTGAGGCTTAGCGCACAATTGTTGCCTCCCACAACCCTCCTATTCATTGTCCCCTGCACACCCCAAAGGCTGTTTTCCTGTCTCCTCCTTGCATGCCACCAAGTACCACAGACTAAAATACTCTCCCTTCACTCTCAATTCTCAGGCTTGCCACTACAGTGCCTTCTCTAGAAACTGAGAGAAGCAGTTATCCTAAAAGTCCTGCTCAGCCCCTCTGCCCACACAAGAGGCACACTGTTGTTTCAAAACAATGGGACAGGTTTGTCACAAACACATTTGAAAGAGGAGCGGCACTGGAAAGGGAACCCTGAGAGGAACAATCCCAAGAGCACAACAAACACCTACTGCCAGCAGCCAGTGACAGTTTCCAAAGACCCCTTCTACATCCACACTTCAGCGCCAGACTGCAAGGCCAGCAAAGGGCACATTGCTAACAGCAGACAGCCCAAGAAAAAAGCACATACTCTGAGCACAGAGCTCCAAGACGGTGCTGGTTCTGACTGGAATACAGTTAATTTTCTTCCCAGTAGCTAGTATGGGGCTATGTTTTGGATTTGTGCTGGAAACAGTGTTGATAACACAGGGGTGTTTTCCTGCTGAGCAGTGCTTACACAGCGTCAAGGCCTTTTCTGCTTTTCACGCCGCCTCACCAGTGAGTGGGCTGGGGGTGCACAAGAAGTTGGGAGGGGACAAGGCTGGCACGGCTGATCCCAACTGACCAAAGGGATATTCCATACCATATGACGTCATGCTCAGCAATAAAACCAGGGGAAGAAGAAGGAAGGGGGGGGACATTTGGCCTTATGGCGTTTGTGTTCCCAAGTAACAGTTAGGCGTGATGGAGCCCTGCTTTCCTGGAGATTAAACATCCACCTGCCAATGGATAAATTCTTTATTTTGCTTTGCTTGCACACATGGCTTTTGCTTTGCTTATTAAACTGTCTTTATCTCAACCCACGAGTTTTCTCACATTTACCTCTCCGACGCCCTCCTTCATCCCACTGTGGGGCAGTGAGGGAGTGGCCGCATGGGGCTTAGTTGCCGGCTGGGGTTAAACCACTACAGAGGCTCTAGAGCTTCTCAGTGAAACACTTGGAAAATTTCAAAATACCGTCAGCAAAAACAGCCTCTTCTCCCACTGAAGCACAAAATTCACACATGGCAGTGAAACAGGAGCATTTCCTACAGCGCAAACTACTCTCTCAGGCCAATGCTCAGCCTGTGCAAGTGCAGTAGCAACTTTTAAGTGACTACTTTCATAGTCAGTGACTAAGAAGGCAGGAAAGGAGGAGCCCCCGAGATCTGAATTTAGGGTCTCATATTAACTCACTGGCACATGCAGCCGTCAAACTGCAGGTTGACTTTTCATTTTTAACATGCTTACCTGTCCAAGTTGCCATACCGGATTTTAAATTTGTACACAAGCCTGCCTGCATGAAGAAACCTTGTTTCAGGCAACGGATAGGTAAACGGTTTCAATGACATCTTTCTTTCTCCCTGAATGCCAGCCTGAGGAAGCAGGAGAGTCAAAGGTAAATTCCGAAAACTCTTCACCAGATCTCATCCTGTCATACGAGAAGAAAAGATTACACGCAGTATTTCCTCTAGAGGACATTTGCAGAGAGACCAGATTTCCTACCACTATCTCCTACAAAACAGAAAACCGCCGATTTCAAGCATCCGTCCCAGTAAAGCTGGGTCTTTCTGAGCAGGATTAGGGGACAGACTTTGAGCTGATGGCTACCCCGCCTTCAGCGGCACTGCTCTGCGAATATCGTTGCCAACGCCCCTGAAGCTTTACAGGCCTCCTGCCCCGGGGGCTGGCAAAAAAGTCTTGCCGCAGCCCGTGACCGACCCCCAGGCTGTGAGGGACATCCCGGCCCGCTGTGGGTCCCCGCAGCCCCCGCGGGCACAGCCCGGAGAAACTCCCGGCTCTCCACACCCGCACGTCTCCCCGTGCTCCGCGGCCTCCGCCGGACAGCCACCAGCGGGAGCCGGCCCCCTGCTGCCGCCGCAGCCCCGGGCGGGAG
>WEKW01006883.1:0-35348 GCA_013389905.1 Sula dactylatra
CGTGCTGTGCCCAGAAACCAAGGCTTCACCTTCTTGATGATGTAACCAAAGTGGTAGAGAATTAGACAGACGGATAATAGAATATTGTGTGCTGTGCAAAGAGATAACTGGATGAGGGAGTGGAGTGAAGGCTCCATAACTCCCTTGAAATAATAGAATGTTGTGGGCTGTGAAACTTGCAAAGAGATAACTGGATAAGGGAGTGGAGTGAAGGCTCCATAACTCCCTTGAAATTCACTGTAGGCCCAAGGACGAGATAAAGCTATGGAACCGTGCCCTGGCCAGCACAGCACAATTGCAAAATTGTGCCCGAGAATGAACTTTTGCTCATTAAAATCTCATTATAATACCAAAACACACCTCCATCCCCAAAGCTACCCGCCTCCAAAGTGCGACCACCCCTCACTGAGTTTGCGCATTGNCGTGTTCCTGCGCGCTGAATAAAGAATGCCTGCCTTTTAACACTACATTGGTGTTACGAGGTTTCTTCCTGATTTCCGTGACAATGAGACCTGCTGCCCAAGCACTAGGGTCACTTGCCAGCACCCAGGCATCTCCAGTTCCTCTTCACTGTGTGTGTGACCCCCATGGGCAGCCCCACGGGTCCAGCTTTGGTCGTGCCCTAGGGACATGGCGGTACAGGACAGGCAAGAGCCCAACCGTAGCACAAACGCTGGGCATGACCCTGCCCGTACTCAGCTTCCCTGGCTCCACAAGTGCTCTGAGGCAAGGCCAGCCTGAGCTCTGCTCACACCCACGCTGCTCCTCAGGTTCAGGCCACTGCCTTCCCAGCACTGCAGTCTGTGGCTCTTAGTGATCTGTCATTGCTCCTTCTCTGCTCCATGTGGCCTCTTGTGACAAGAGAGCCTTTGTCCTCTTTGTAGGTGCCTTTAAGTAGTAGACTGCTGTGATGAGGTCCCTATTGAGCCTTCTGTTCTCCAGTGATAAAAGACTTAACTCCTTCCGTCTTTTCTCATAGGACAGGTTCTGCAGCCCGTTGGTCATCTCTGACACATACAAGGGGTTGGCAGCAGTGAGCAGATTATCTTCAGCGGAGGCCAAGTCAGGGGACTTGGATCCCAGCGGTAGCAGCCCCCACATCCAGCACATCAGCGACCAGGTTTTCCTAGGTGATTGAGCCTTGGAATGTAGTCCATCTGATCATCCCAGAGAAAGCACAATTTTCTTGAGCAAGTCTCAAATAGATGTGCAAGTGAAGAGGAGGTGTAACTACACCAACGATGTTTTCCTGCACATCTTACAAAAATATACAGCTCATGCTTTACAATATTTCTAGTTGATTGCACCCAGTCAGTCAACCTAATCTTAGAAGCACAATAAAGTGCAATATTAACATTATTCTACCATATAAAGAACAGAGATTCAGACAGATGATTGGATATTTTTGAGGAAAAATCTCACCCTCTCACACAGGAAGAAGTTCCAGATGACTACTACAAGCATGACCCTGATCACAAGCACTTTTACTAGTTTCTTCAGACACTTTTCAGTGCTGCACAGCTGACAGCTGAATATGCAATATGGTTTATCTGGAAAGGCTTTTAACCTATGCAGATATTGGCATATGCCCTAGTAACTGTAAGAGGACAGTCCCAGGAGATATAATGCTGTCTTATAAAGTAGGGGTGATCAGGCTATATGGAATGGGGATTACTGCCAAACACTGAAGGATTTATTGAATGACCATGAATCCAGTAATAGTCAGGAAGAAAGGGGAAAAATGACTATGCCAGCTAGCAGGCAACACATACGGTTTTCCTGGTGTCAAGAAAAGTCTTCATCATTTTTGACACAATGCTGGTGGTATAGCAGATCTCCACAAAGCAAACCTACAGGTGCTGATTGCTCCATGCAGTGACAAGGAACAGGCTATTCCTCACCAGGTTTAGAAGATGCACGGGGAAGATAATGGCACATTATGCCACCCACTCTTTCTCAATACCCCTCCTCCACAAGGCAGGGGAAAAAATTAGGTGAAAAAAACTTGTGGATCAAGATAAAGACAGGGAGATCAAATACCAGGTACCCTCACAGGCAAAACAGACTGAACTTGGGGAAGATTAATGTAAATTATTACCAATTAAAAAGAGAATATGATGGTGAGAAAAAAAGAGAAAAAAAAAAAACCCAAACAACCTAAAACCAGTTTTAGTTATTTAGGTATGCTTTTCAATGATACTTGACAATTTCTTTGACCTCCATCCTAGCTCCAGGTAGTGATTTAAATACTTAGAATCACAGAATTGTAGAATGTCCTGAGTTGGAAGAGACCCACAAGGATCATTGAGTCCAACTCCTGTCCCTGCACAGGACAACCCCAAATTACACACCATGT
The DNA here is from genome assembly GCA_013389905.1 of Sula dactylatra. NCBI lineage: Eukaryota > Metazoa > Chordata > Aves > Suliformes > Sulidae > Sula > Sula dactylatra. Next base: position 2,357 of record WEKW01006883.1, read on the forward strand.
CTCTGAGGGCGTTGTCCAAGTGCTTCTTGAATATCGTAAGGCTTGATGCCATGACTGCCTCCATGGGGAGCCTGTTCCAGTGCTCCACCACCCTCTGGGTGAAGAACCTTTTCCTAATATCCAACCTAACCCTCCCCTGGCACCTCTTCCTGCCATTATCTCAGGTCCTATCATTGGCCACCAGAGAGAAGAGATCAGCACCTGCCCCTCCTCCTCCCCTTATGAGGAAGCTGTAGACCACAATGAGGCCTGCCCTCAGTCTCCTCTTCTCCAGGGTGAACAAACCAAGTGATTTTAGCTGCTCCTCATACGGTTGTCACCCTCAGGCAATCACCATCTCCTAGGTGCAGAGAAGGAACTCCTGAAGGCACCACTGGGCTTGAAATAAGGGCTTAGGCATGCAGTGTCCCATGAACCAGGGCATTTTCCCTTCAATCTCCTCCTGCCTGCAGTTCCAGGCAGATTCACTGTCCATACTCATCATCCAGACAGTGGGCACTTTCTTGCTGTGTCCAGAGACCAAGGCCTCACTTCTCCCTCTCTGAGACCCAAAAGAAACAGCACTGGGTGATACACCAGTGCACTGGGTGATTCACTAGTGCCAGAACATCTCCATCTCCTCACCCTGCCTGCGATACCAGAGCCTTGTTTCAGGAGAACTCTGTCCTCCAGCAGTCCTCACATATGGACAGGTTCTGCAGCAAAATAATGGAGGGCAGATCAGTACCACCAAGATAAGAAACCTCTCCCCATGCTAAGCTTTGCTGACCGAAATGCTAGGCTGGGTGGAAGGAAGACACAGCCCCTGAGTGTATATTCAGGGATCCAGGAACCATCCAAGATGACAGTGAATTGGAAGTGGGATGTAATGTTCTCATAGAGGCTCCTTGGGTCCCTCACCCCACTGCTGGTGTCCTGGTGCCAACACATGTGGACCAGGCACTATAGACTGTTCTCTGGAGAGTCTAGGCGATGGGAAAGCAGGGAGTTGGGGCACAGCACAGCTCCCCTCTGGGGGTAGCCTGGCAGGAGGTGACAGACATTTTTGCACAGTGGGATCCACACTGAGCTGAGGTGCATGCTGAGATCAACATTCCTGTTTGTGTGTAAGAAAGTCAGAAAAACCCCTCCCAGCCCCTTGAACAGAGTTTCTGGAAATGACTCAGTGGGAAAGGTGAAGGAAGAGAAAATATTTGTTCTTATCTTGCCTGAAACACTCCCTTTCTGGTTCTGGCTGCCCTGGCAGTGAATCATTTTTGTCCCTCAGCCAACAGCCCACTGAACTTCTTCATGGAGGACACACTGGGGGTGACCCTGCAGATGGCCATGTGGAAGAATCATCCCCTGAGCTCTCCAGACACAAAGTGCATCCAGCTTTCCAGCACTAAGTGTAGACAAGGAAGCACAGAAGACGTGAGCATGTTAAATGAGCAGATTAATGCAGACCTTCTGCCTGCAATTCTCAGTGACCATCTACCTTTCCATCCCTCCCAGGCACAGGACATCTCTTTTCTTCAGGCGCCTCATTCTCTTTGCCTCCTTCTGATTCTCCCTGTTCTGTCTCTCCTTCTCACACACCCCAATTTGATACAAAGCTCTGCCTGTCACTCCAGAAGGCTTCACTTGCTAACGCATACACTTTCAGCCCCTCAGAAAGGAAAAGTCAGCTAAAACTTCATTGTAGCCGACATGGTTGGTTTTGTCAGCTTCCAATACAGCTGCTCTCCAAGATCAGCTCTTTGCTCCACCAAATGGACTTAGCATGACACTGCACAGAGGAACAAGCTCATTCATAGAAATGGAGTGAATAGCTGTTCTCTGGCAGGAAATTGGGGCACAGGGATTCCCCCCAGGAAAGCAATGGTGATTTCCCTGAGATGGAGGAGAGACATGAAAAGCAATGGAACAGCTTGGGGCATGGGTAGGAATCCAGTTGAACATAAAATCTTCCCCAATCTCTGGCTGATGGATCTTTTTCACATGATGAGGGTTTTGCTGATGCCCAGGTGCACAGCTAGTAAGAGATTTTCCTTGCTCAGGATATTTTTGCTAGGAGATAAAGCCACAAGAGCAGTCATGACTCACAACAAGGGCTCCCTTCTGCAGCTGTAGTTCAGAGGAGGCTGAGGGAAGAATGAGAGCAGGACAAGCCAGTCAGATACATCTTTTTCATACTCATTCATATTTATGCAGCAGTTAGTTTCAGCTCGGGTGGTTAATGGAGCCTGGTGTGGTTCATGTCACATCCCTCAACAGCTCTCCCCCAAGTCCAGGCACTCCTTGAACCTGGATTTTTATTGGACTATTTTGCTCTTTTCCCAAGACCCTGGTTCTGAACTGAGACAGAAAAGTCACACCTGCATGCTGTTAATTACATTTGTCTTTGCTGCACAGGCTGCAGAGGCAGAGACCCAGCCTCACCACAAGCCCAATGTGCCACTGCTGGACAAACTGAGGTCTACAAGCAAACAGTGCTGGGGAGGGTGTCCTGGTTCCAGCTGGGATAGAGTTAATTTTCTTCACAGTAGCTAGTATGGGGCTACATTTTGGATTTATGCTGAAAACAGTGTTGATAATGTGGAGATGTTTCAGTTGTTGCTAAGTAGTGCTTATGCTAGTCAAGGACTTTTTCAGCTCCCCATGCTCTGCCAGGTGCACAAGAAGCTGCGAGGGCACACAGCCGGGACAGCTGACCCCAGCTAACCAAAGGGATATTCCATACCATATGACATCACGCTCAGCATATAAAGCTGGGAGGAGAAGGATGGGGGGGACGTTCGGAGTGATGGCGTTTGCCTTCCCAAGCAACTGTTAGACTTGATGGAGCCCTGCTTTCCTGGAAATGGCTGAACACCTGCCTGCCGATGGGAAGTAGTGAATGAATTCCTTGTTTTGCTTTGCTTGCAGACGCAGCTTTTGCCCGCCCTATTAAATTGTCTTTATCTCAACCCAGGAGTTTCCTCACTTTTACTCTTCTGATTCTCTCCTCCATCTCACCTGGGAGGAGTGAGCAAGCAGCTGCGTGGTGCTTGGTTGCTGGCTGGGGTTAAACCACAACAGAGGGAAACACTCCACAGGGAACATACACACACCCTCTTTCTGTGTGATGCTGCATGCTGTGGGTACCTATTTGGGCTCAGTGGAGAGACAGGTGGTGCTGTCCTGCAGCTTGGCATCCCATACAAGGAAAAGCACCTGGGAGTTCTCCACAGACAGCACAAAGAACCTCCCTGAATCTACACAAAGTTTGGATTTATCCATCCACAGCAGCATCTGAGAGGCCTGGGTCAGCAACTCCTCTTGCTCCAATCCTTGCTAGCCTGAAAGACACATGTCACCAAAGGCTGCAAGTCCTACCCGCATTGCCAGAAAAAACAGGACTATGCCATGCTTTCCCTTCCACAGGTTTCCCACAGAGTTCCAAGAAAGAGGAAGTTGGTGCCTGCAGGTTCCCATCTTCTCCTCCCTCTGCTGCCTCAAAGCAGGCTCCATACCTCACTGGGGAGAGTGGAGAAAATCTCTTTAACTACTGCTCCAGACAGACCTCCTTACATCCCCACACTGCTGACCCAGGGAGGCTCCCTACAGAGATGGTAGACTGGAGCTCATCCCAAGGAAAGGAATCAATTTACAATCTTTCCTATACCTGGTTCCCTAGGGCCAGGACCACGCTTTTCAGTGCCTGGAGATTCTTACTTGAGCAGTAAGGCAGCTTTTCACAGCCCTCTAAGTCAGAAGGTGTTTGAGCACCCACTCAGGCAGATACACCTGCAGTAGAACTGCTGCATCCAAACTCCAGGTCACATTGTCAAAGGGGCCTTGGGCACCCAAAAATTTTTGTAGTAGACTAAGGAACAGATCATGCAGTCCACAGTCAGGCAACAGAAGGTTGCCAGGAGCTTTCTAACATCTTATGTGTCATGGTGATCTCTATAAGCCCAAACATTCCCCATTAAGGGATGTGTCCATGACGGTTTTCTGTGGACATATTGTACCCAGCTGGACACAAGGTCTGCATCTTGGGAGTGGAGAATATCCCCTTCAAGGCCACCCATGTCCACCTTTTCTATAGGTACTGTATGGATTGAGGTAGGACCAAGCACAGACAAAAGTTCCCCAGAGACTGGCTGGACCACGGACTCTCTTCCCAAAGGCCTCTTTCCAGCTTTGACAAAGCTCAGATCTTCAACACCTTAACTCTACTTAGCAAATTTCATAGTGATTGACTCCTGAGGTCTGAACTTAACTTCCACTGAACCCCCAAAAGCATCTACAGCAAGTGTCCAGTTCAATCATTCATTCAATCTCCAGGACCTTACATCAACACTAAAGGATCTATGTTTGGAGTTGAGAACGACATGTACAACAAGCCCTTCATCTCAAAACTAGTCACTGCGAGGAATGCTTGAAGGTGTTGGCAACCTCTAGTTCCCTTTCTTGTGCTGATGTTGAACTTCAACTCCTAACTTTTTGAGATTAAGTCCCAGAAGAAACAGAAATTCCTTAGGAGGAGGTTATGAAATTGGGGGATTGTGTATCTGAGCGTGTTTACAAATTAACCAAACAAGAAATAACTTTTTTCTTTTTTAAGGAAGAAGCTAATGGTAAAATGTCAGATGGGCCTTCTTGTTCTAACACTACGGAGGGTTTCCATGCCTATGTTAGTGGTGTCAAAGAAAGAAACCCCAAAAGAATAAGTCCCTACCCACTCCGAGGCAGCAATGACCAGTCTCTGTAGCAGGACTGAGGGCTGTCCATTTACCTGCAGGCAGGAGGATTTCTGCTGCCCATCTCCCTGTGCACAGCAGAAATGTGCTGCTCCTCACTGGGACCTAGTGGGGCTGCCAGCTGCAATCACTCCTTCCTGGGCACTGCCAGACACTGCCACTGGTCCCATCGTGGTTTCCTCTCTACACCAATGCCAATGTGGGGGATTTCTGTCTCCATCCTGGTGGGAGTGTGGAGGGCAATGGAGTGTGAGTGGCAGGAGAGGTATTCTGCCTGATGGGCGGCTCTAGAGCTGTGTCGAGGTGGGGGGGGACGGCACCTCGTGGGGCCGCAGGGCTTTGGCGGGCCTGATGCTGCTGCTGGTGCCTATTCCAGTGCTGGCCGGGCAGGCAAACTACCCTGGGGGCCCACAGCTAGGTGGGGCCGGGCGGGGGGGAGGCAGACGCAGTGGGCAGAGCAGCAGCGCCCCCTGGCGGGCCCGCCCGGGGCTGTCCCCCGCCCCCGACACACACGCCCGGCCCCGCCCGCGCCGCTTCGTGCCCGGCCGCAGCCCCGGCTCCTCTCGCCGTGTCTCCCACGGCGCAGTAATACACCGCCGCGTCCCCGAGCCGGGGCTGGGTGAGCCGCAGGGTGCTGGACCGGCGGTCTGGCGCCACCGACAGCCGCCCCGGAGGGTCCTGCAGGTCTTCGGACCCTTTAAGTGCAAGCGCGATGAATGCGGGGCTTCGACCCGGGAGCTGATGATACCAATGAATGAATTTGGTGGACTGTATGTCACAGTATGAGCACGTGATGTTGATGCCAGTTCTCTCAGTTGTCTCTGCCAACAGCTTCTGCTGCACCTAGGCTCTGTGTACAGCCACTGCCAAGGAGACAAAGAAGAAAATAACCTCAAAAACTGCTTTCTGCCCATCCCTGCTTGTTTTCCAAAACAAATCCCACAGAAGCAGTCAGGAACATACAGAGATGATAAGGAGAAGAGTTCCCAGAGGATATCAGCATCATACAGAAAGACACAGAGGAAAGAACAGAAACAGGGAGAGCTGGATGAATAATAGACTGATGAGTTTGCTGAGGGAAGGTGGGATGAGAGCAGAGGGAGGGATGGATAGGAGGACAATCTGGAGCAAAGAGGTCTGTGAAGAAGCCAGAGGTCACAGCAGGCCTGAGGGAACTGTGTGGCCACCCCATGTCCAGCCCCAGTCCTGGCCCCACGCAGCCCCCAGCCTGGCCTCTAACCTCTGCCTCCAGCACTGCATACCCAGGAACACCACAGCCAGCCTCACCAGACCTGTGCCCCCCCACTGCCACATCCCACTCCACCGCCCACACCTCACTGCCCCCTGCCACCCCTGGGTCTCTGCTCCAGCTGTAGTGCCTCCTCTCTGCCACATCCTCTCCTCTGCTGCTACCAGTTCTGCTCTGGGGCTGTGCTCTGCACCAGTGCCACACAGGATCTCACCTGGTCCTAGGCCCTGGCAGGGTGCAGAGGGGAGGCAATAGTGGTGGGAGCGGGGTGCTCAGTGGGGCTGTGGCCCATGGAGGCAGGGGGCTCAGGGTGGGCAGGACAGAGGTGGGACAGGACAGGGAGCATGGGACTGCCAAGTCATAGTTCCCTTGCACTGCCAGGCACAGACAGGAGTGGGATGAGCTGCCATCGTGGGGGCACCTGGCACTATTGGATTGCAGGAACAGGTGCTGCTGCCTGGGGACACAGCACTCCAAAACCACACACTGACCTTCCACTCCAGAGCCCCACAGGCTGGTGGTGCCCTTGGAGCTGGTATCACTGGCCAAGTGGCCTGTGAAATGTCAGTAGTGGTCCCAGAAACAGGGTGGGAGCGTGGAGCAAGCAGGAGCTGCTGCTCAGCCCTGGGGCCTGAAAGCAGTGTCAACAGAATGACCAACAGAAGCAGAGCTGCTGGATCCCATACTGGGTGTATGGGATTGTGGGCAGGGGTTGCCCCCAGCACAGGCACCTTGGCCACGGGGATCCCAGTACCCTGAATATAGCCAAAGTGGAGCGGGGATGACAGCAACAGGGCTTGGCAGGAATTTTTTGAAGTGACGTACTTTCTATTTTTACAGTACACTTATTTTCTCAAAATGTCTCAGTGGAAAATTGGACATTTAAAACTACATCTGGAAGGAAAGGGCACTGGGTTCTGCTGGATGTTATCATCCATTAATATAAAAGGAAAAGTAAGCTATCAGGTGAAGTCTCCAGGAGACGCCATGCAGGTGTTGACTGTCAGGCAAAAATGCAGGAAGAATCAAGTGCTGAAGGGCAGGCAGGGAAGGAGGTTGTGGGAACAGGGGAGGTGGAACAAGTAAAGGGGGAGAAGCTGAACACATAAGAGGAGAAACCAGTGCTCCTGGGAGACTTGTGGTCTGGGAGACAAACAGCACCTTTCTGGAGTGAGATGGGTCCTTCCTCCCTCTCAAACACAAGAACCAAATCTAGCCCTCCTTTCCAGCACTTCCTGGGACAGCTTCTCTCCCCAGCTTGCATCAAGACTCACAATTCTATGATCCTCCCTCCTCTTCCTCAGGCCACGGGAGTCTCAGGGAGAGGGAAAATAGCTACTGAGTCTGTCCCAGCCCCCTCCTACCAGACCGCCTCCCTGGTGAGGTCAGCTTTCATCTCCTGATTCCTCTGGGTGAACAAGAAGGGATTCAACAGGGGCATCTTTGTGGTGCAGAAGTCAGCAGCCAACTCTGTCCTTAGGTACATGAGACCATGGGCATGTAATAGCAAGCCACACAGGCCTAAGGTGAGAGGTCAGGGGAGTGAGGCATGGACACTACCTGCACACAGGGAGAGAACTGCTTTTAAAGGCCCTGTGTCAGGATGACAGGGATTTCTACTCACCAGCACGTGCCTTTGCAGGTGGACATCAGCTCCTTGGCCACATTCAGAGTCAATGGAAAGGCATGTAGCTCTGATAGCCAGAACTCAGCACATTTTCCAATTTTCAGATGGCATTTTCTGGTGAGTCTGCAGAACTTTTCCCAACTTACAGAAGTAGCCATACCATGTACCAACAACTGAGTAGCAACACAATCCAATGCACCTTTCTGCTGCCATCACTGGCCTTTAGAGCTCAGAAGGTGCTAGAAGAGCTAAACTTCCATTGGCAGGTGGGGGAAAGAAACCTGGCTTCTCTATCAGTTCACCTTAGAAGAAAGACTGAAATGATGTGGTTCATCTGACATCAAGTGGACTTCACGAAAATGGTACTTCCATTTCCACAAATTAACCGGTGAAACAGTGAGGCCACTGGGAGGGGGCTGATGCACTGTAAGCACTGTAACCTGACAAGATGACAGTGCAACCTGGACAACCTGGACATTCTAATTGGAGAGTCATCTTCTCAATGGAATTTCAGTCCCGAAAAGGACTTGGATCCAACAGTTCTTAGATCTCAGTGAGTATGAACTTAATTTCTCAGAAACACATTCTTGAATAAAATTACTGCTTCTCTAGCTTTACAAGACCGAATACGTAACTTCATATAAAGTTAAGATTTTAATTTTGGGCTGTGGGCGTCAATACAGTATATCAAGGGACTATCACAAGACAGTCTTCCACAGTCATAGACAGACAATGCCTGTTCTGTTCCTTGAGTCTATGCCAAATGCCACCAGGAATGGAAATGGGTATGTTTCCACAGGAGACAATACAATGCTAAAATCATAGAATGATAGAATCATGTAATGGTTTGGTGGAAGGGATGCTTACCGTGGTCACTGTTTGGGTCCCTATCTCAATCATGGTGTCTTCAGATGTGATTTGCGTCTCTGGCTCACCCATCATCTTCTCAAATGTAGTTTGGATCCCTGGCTCAATCATGGCATTCTCAGAGGTGGTTTGGGTCCCTGTCTTAACCACAGTCATAGAATCATAGAATAATTAAGGTTGGAGAAGATGTCTAATATCAAGTCCAACTGTCAACCCAACACCACCATGCCTCCTAAACCATGTCCTGAAGTGCCATTTCTACACATTTTTTGAACACCTTCAGGGATGGTGACTCTGCCACCCCTCTGGGCAGCCTGTTCCAATGCCTGACCACTCTTTCGGTAAAGAAATTGTTCCTAATATCCAATCTAAACCTCCCCTGACTCAGCTTGAGGCCATTTGCTCTTCACTTATCGCGAGTTACTTGTGAGAAGAGACCAACGCCCACCTCTACTATAACCTCCTTTCAGGTGATTGTAGAGAGTGATAAGGTCTCTCCTCAGCCTCCTGTTCTCCAGGCTAAATACCCCCAGTTCCCTCAGCCGCTTCTTATCAGACTTGTTCTCCAGACCCTTCACCAGCTTTGTTGCCCTCTCTGTACATGCTTCAGCACCTCAATGTCCTTCTTGTACTGAGGGGCCCAAAACTGAACACAGGATTCAAGGTGCAGCCTCACCAGTGCCGAGTACAGGGGCACGATCACTTCCTTACTCCTCCTGGCCACACTATTGCTGATACAAACCAGAATGCTGTTGGCCTTCTTGGCTACCTGAGCACACTGCTGGCTCATGTTCAGCCAGCTATCAACCAAGATCCCCAAGTCCTTTTCTGCTGGGCAGTTTTTCAGCTTTTCTTCCCAAAGCCTATAGCATTGCATGGGGTGGTTGTGACCAAAGGGCAGGATCCTGCACTTGGCCTTGTTAAAATCTCATACAATTGACCTCGGCCCATCAATCCAGATCCCTCTGCAGAGCCTTCCTACCCTCGAGCAGAGCGATACTCCCACCCAATTTGGTGTCATCTGCAATCTTACTGAGGGTGCACTCAGTCCCCTCATCCAGATCATTGATAAAGATATTAAACAAGATTGAGCCCAAAACTGAGCCTAGGAGGACACTGCTTGTGACCAGCTGCCAAATGGATTTAACTCTGTTCACCACAACTCTCTGGGCTTGGCCATCCAGCTAGTTTTTTACCCAGCAAAGAGTACACCTGTCTAGTCCATGAGCTGCCAGCTTCTCTAGGAGGATGCTGTGGGAGACAGTGTCAAAGGTTTTACTGAAGTCCAGGTAGACAACATCCACAGCCTTTCCCTCATCCACTAGGTGGGTCACCTGGTCATAGAAGGAGATCGGGTTGGTCAGGCAGGACCTGCTTTTCATGAACCCTTGCTGGCTGGGCCTGATCCCCTGGTTGTCCTGCACTTGCCTGGTGAGCGCACTCAAGATGAACTGTTCCATAATCTTCCCCAGTACCAAGGTCAGGCTGACTGGCCTGTAGTTCCCTATATCATCCTTCCAGTCCTTCTTGTAGATGGACGCCACATTGGCAAGCCTCCAGTTTTCTGGGACCTCCCCTGTTAACCAGGACTGCCAATAAATGATGGAGAGCGGCTTGGCCAGCTCCTCCACCAGCTCCCTCAGTACTCTCAGGTGGATCCCATCTGGCCCCATAGACCTGTGAGTGTCCAAGTGGCACAGCAGGTCATAAACTGCTTCCTCCTGGATTATGGGGAGTTTATTCTGCTCCCCGTCCCTGTCTTCCAGCTCAGGGGGCTCAATACTCAGGGGATAACTGGTCTGATGGTTAAAGACTGAGGCAAAGAAGGCATTAAGTTCCTCAGCCTTTTCCTCATCCTTGGTGGCAATGTTCCCTTCCGCATCCAACAGAGGATGGAGATTCTCCTTGGCTCTCTTTTTGTTGTTAATATATTTGTAAAAACATTTTTTGTTATTCCTTACAACAGTGGCCAGATTGAGTTCTAGCTGGGCTTTTGCTTGTCTGATTTTCTCTCTGCATGACCTAACAAGATCCCTGTGCTCTTCTTGAGTTGCCTGCCCCTTCTTTCAAAAGGACCTCTGATAGAATCTAATCGTGGCTTGATAAGCCCAGGTCAAGCCCCTATAGAGTGCTAAAAGCTGCTGGTTTTCACTGGGGTAGGCAAGGCACCCTTCTGTCAGGTGGTCCATCAATTTACCAGGATTGCTAACCTGTTCATGTGTAAAGTCCCAGGCTATAAAAGGTGATAACTGCCCTAGGCACTTGCCCAAATCCTTCTATGTGCCCTGCCACTCAGCGACTGGGCACCGTAGGGCATGTTTTGCTGTTCCCTTACTAAAAAGTTGACTCCTCTCACGCCAGGATGACACTGGATTCCAAAACCTGAGAATAATCCAACAGTGTTAATTAATACAGCTGTTAATTAAACAGCTCATGTAAGGGTGAACAAGGACCTTGGGAGCCTGTGAAACTCAACAACCCACATCAGTCCCAAACTGGAGGAGGGAGATGTATTCCCTCATCTTCTCCACTAGATAGCTCCCCCAGCACAGTAAGATGATCTCCAAGATGATCAGGGGACTTGAGCATCTCTCTTATGAGGAAAGGCTGAGAGACCTGGGTTTGTTCAGCCTGGAGAAGAAAAGAATGAAGGGGAATCTCATCAATACTTCTAAATACCTGAAGGGTGGGTGTCAAGGGGATGGGGCTGGACTCTTTTCAGTGGTGCCCAATGACAGGACAAGGGGCAACGGACACAAGGTGGAACATGGAAAGTTCTACCTAAACATGAGAAGAAACTTCTTTCCTGTGAGGGTGACAGACCACTGGAGCAGGCTGGCCAGAGAGGTTGTGGAATCTCCTTCCCTGGAAATATTCAAAACCCGTCTGGACATGGTCCTGTGTACCTGCTCAAGCAGGGGAGTTGGACGAGATGATCGCCAGAGGTCCCTTTCAACCCCTATCATTCTGTGATTCTGTAAGGACGACAAAGCCAGGGCAAAGCACATAGCCTTTGGTTCTATGAACATGTTCCTAAGCTCAGCCAAATAAAGAGGTAAGCAGTGCACCAAGCAAACTCCCTGACCTGCACAGAAGCCTGCCAGTTAGTAACTACTACAGCTATAGCATGCTCAATTCAAAATTGCTTGAATTCAAAATGTCTTGAGCCCCACACTGAACACCAAAAAGACTGTCATGAGTTGACCTTGTCCGGCCACCAGGTGCTCACCAAGCTGCTCTCTGAGTCCCGTTCCTCAGTGGGATGGGGAGAAAATAAGATCATAAACTCATGGGTCAAGATACAGGCAGTTTAATGAAGACAAACAAAGTCTGCACACAGAAACAAAGCAAAGCAGAAAGATTTATTCCCTACTTCCCACCAGCTGGTGATGTCCAGCCTCTCCCAGGAAGCAGGGCCAGAGTTTGTGTAGCAGTTGCTTTGGAAGACAAAAGTCTTAATAACAAATGCACCCTCTCCCCACACCCTTTCTCTTGTGTTGCATTGCTAAGCATAATGTCATATGGTATGGAATATCCTTTTGGTCAGTCTGGGGCTGCTGTTCTGGCTACATCCCCTTCCAACCTCTTGCCCACCTCCAGCCTACAGGCCTTTGGGAGAGGGAGTTGGAGAGACAGCCTTGCTGCTGTGCAAGCACTGCTCAGCAGTAGTCAAAACATTTATGTGTTATCAGCACCATTTTAGCTACAAATACAAAGCCCAGCACTATGAGGGCTAATATGGGGAAAGTTAACTCCATCCCAGAGAGACCCAGTTCCTGTGTGCTCACATGTGAGCAAATATTTGTGTTTGTGCAGGCACATTGTGTGTGTATTCACCTATATTTGTGTGTGAGATGTGCACACACATCTTCGTACACATGCTTGTAACAATACATACATGTGTGTCCAAATAACTGTGTTTGGATGTACATTCTTTGTGTGTGCATTTGAGCATGTTTTCACATGAATCTGTGTGTATGTGGCTGTGAAATTCCTTCCATTTGCTTGTGATGTCAGTAGGTGAGCTCACAATGAAAACAAGGGGTCCAGCTGAAACTTTTAGAACCTGCTGCTCTGTAGTGCTCATGGACAGAGCAGTAGCAAGTGCCATGAGCAGCACAGTCCCCGGTGGTGCGAGACACACAAGCACACACAAATACACATGATCATGCAGATCTGCATGGGATCATCCACAACTTTGTGTATCCTCATGCATTCACAGAGATCCACATGCACAAATGTCCGCACAAGGAAACACGTGCATCCACACAAATTAACTGTGGATTAAGTGAGGATATGCTGGATCCCAGCCCAACAGGGAAGGTCTGGAGCACCTCAGGGTAGAATAAAGCTCCAGACACATCAATACTCTATGCTGAGAGCTCCCAGAGACTTCCCAGAGGAGGCAGGAGACCAACCAGGCTGGCAATATTCTTAAATTAAGTCCCAGCAACACAGCCCACTCACATGGGGAAGTGACGACAAATGCCTTTCTGGCAAGGTGGGAGGGAGCAAGCAGGGATGGAGGAAGAAAGAAGGGTGTAACATGCCCTCTCACACAGAAGCCTTTGAGTGTTAGGCAAGTAGCTGGGCCCAGGCCAACATCACCTGCTTACATGGGACCTTTCTGGTACTTGGTCCACATCTTCTGCCTGTATGAACACCGTCCTGTCCTTGAAATCCTTGTGCCAGATATTCCAACACACTATGGGGGCTGTGGCCTCTCCAGTTTCTGCAGCCTCCTAAACCTGCTAGTGAAGGCTCTGGCACGTGATGACCCTTCACCATTTCAAGAGGAAATGTAGAGTGGGTCATCCTGAGTAGGCCCCTTTCAAGACCTGTACCTTGGAGATAAGAAAGGTTTCTTCAAAGCCAGTGGCCATGAGGCTCTGCCTTGCTTCGTGTCTCCTGAGAAATGTCCTCACAGCCTCAGAACACGTCCTGTGGATGTGGACCCTGACCAGTGCTGGGCTCTGGTGAGGACCCTGCAGCCTGCAAGAGGCCCTTAGAGCAGCATCCCCAGAGGCTCTTGGGGAAGGATGTTCTTGCTCTGCATCAAGTTGTGCTGGGGAGGTGGCACGTACAGAAGATGATCTTTAAGGATAACACATTTTCCTGTATAGTGGGAGTGGAAAGGAAGAGAGTTGCATTGCAGGAAGAGAGGATGGGGTGTTGCCTACATGTCCCAAGGGTAGTAAGAAGCTTTCCAAATTATTGTTTTCACTGGCAGAAGGCATTAAAGGATGTAATCTACCTGAGGAAGGGGAGCTCCTGAACTCCTTGCAGGAAATTGTTGGGCATGCTGACATGCATCCCCCCAAAGTCCTGCTCAGGGATCCCTGCAGCAGGGACTAAACCCGTGCTCTGACCCACCACAACTTCCAGCTCCTCACAAACAAAACTGAAGGGGGGAGAAAAGAAAACCTGCAGAGCAGGGAGGTAACCACAATAAGACAGACATGAAATGACATGCTTATAATGCTGATAAAAAATTTCCACCTGCTAATTAGCAAATTTTTGCATGTTGAAGAGAGTGTATTTTTCAGTAATTAATGCTAGAAGTAACTCCATTAGCTCAGCTTCATTTCTATTTCTTCACCTCAGCATTTGCAGCTTGTGACAGGTTGGGCTTGTTCCAGACTCAAACCCAGTGCTGCAGCATTACTTCCTGTACAGGAGCTCTGTCTGATTCAGACCCCCACCTTTTTTCTCTAAAGAGTTTGCAGTCCCCAGGGAGCTGCAAGGATTAATGTACTCATTTCTTTGTTTCTTTATTTTCTGCAGACTTGAGGAACACTTGAGTCTTTGTCAGGAGTTCTATGTCTTATTTTTTTTTCCTTACATGTAGATCTGGTCTGGCTGAATGTCTGGAACTGGCCTGGCAACTTCAACTCCAATGCAGTTTCCTTCTTTCCTTTAGGAGGTAACAACCACCTAAACCTGTCAAAACACCTCAGTTAGGAGCAGCCAGGCATGGATGACCAGTGCCTCCTTTCACTTTGTAACAGTGGGCATTCAGCAACTTGCCAACAGTGCCTGGAGGGGCTGGGAGCTGGTCCTAGAACTCCTGGTTCCTGGTTCCCACCAGGATTTTCTCTACTGTTCCTAGCAAGAGCAGAAGAGCAGGCCAGTGCTGTCCCAGCCAGATAACCAGGGTCAGCCCTCTCCCCAGCCAGCCACAAAGTCCATGGCCCACATCTTTGAGCACAGGTGGCTGCACCAGCATAGGAGCAAAGCCAGATAATTCTGGAAGAACTGGTGAGATGGAACTTGGAGCCTTCCATCTTCTTTCCAGCCACACTCTGAATTCTCCACACAAGGGTTTGAATTATGGCAAAAAGGCACCATGAGTTTGTGTTATTAGCTCTCCCCAATGAGCCCTGGGGATGATTCATCTTGCAAGGATGTAGCCAGTTAAGCAATTCAGAAATGAACGCACTCTGAAATTACCATGTACACAAGGAGTTGCTGTAGAAGCCTGACATTTTGTGACAGGAAGTGTTTGTCAGAGCTCTGTAAGGTCATCATTAGTCTGATCTACCATTCATTCCTCAAGCAAGGCAGAATCAGACCTTCATCTGGGATAAACTGGTTACCATAATGTAAAACAGTGGGGGTATTTTGGCTTTCTGATGCCAACAGAGACAATGAATTTGCCCTGCCACTGCTTGGACCCCCTGCTTTTGTCTGGGCAGTCATTTTCTTTAGGCATGACAAAGATGTGCCAAAGTGGAATAAGACTTTTCTTTCTATAGAATCGCAAACTGAAGAAAGTCTACATTCCTGAGAGCTGGAGTAGGAGGAAACTGCACATTGTGGATCCAACTCTGTTGTTTGATCTGTGTCTTGACAAAGCCTGGAATCCCACAGTCTAGAGAACACTAGAGGACTGCAGTTTGGACTTCTGGGTTTTCAGTAGGGAAGAGTGGCTGTTGAGCTCCGGTTCAAAGGGCTTGAGTACCCATGCCTGGAGGATAGGTGTGGCCTAGTGGTGCTGGAAGTCACAGTGCCTTGGTCAAATTCTCAAGTCTCACAAGGAATGGTGAGGTCTATTGTTCATAGAGGCCCACACCCTCATTCTCTCTGCTTTCCAGAAGTGTATGATCCAACATTTAGAGAAGCAGAGCTCAAAAGTGAAGGCTTCTATGTTGCCTTCCCTTATTCAGGGACAAACAAGCAATGCCCTACAACAAGAGGACAGACATTCAGACCCAGAAACAGTTCCATGGGAAGACTGAATCCCTTACCTAATGTGGAAAAAATCACCTCCCATCATTTACTCCATAGGCAGCGTTCAGGCTCCTGACACTTTCAAAAACCATCCAATTACTCCCGCACATCTCAAGCCTAGCACAGAGCATTTCTGGCTCTCAGGACCAAGCAGGTCATTAACCACAAAACTCACAGTAAAAGAAGGAAAAGGCTTCTGACCCCATAGGAAATTATGTCTCCTGAGTCAAGATTTAGGGTGGAGAAATCTGCTTGTGACCAGTATCTCTACTTCCTGCCCTGGGATCTGGACAGGGGGAATAAGTGACAAGCAATTTTCTCTGCTCTTAAGCGGTCAGTAATTGTGGAAGGTGAACCATCCATGGCAGGAAGTAACACAAGGAATCTTGCCCATGGCCATGTGGAGCTCCCTACAGCCACAATGTCTTTCCAGCTCTGGCCCCAACTGTGGTCAAAGTTGGGCATAAGCATGTTGACTGAGCTCATGTCTTCTGTCTGCACTTCTCAGTGACTGTTCAGTCTTGGAAAAGTCTTACCCTAAAACCTCAAGTAATTCTAAGTGATTGCATTTACTTTACAGGCCACCCAGGACGTTATGAACTTAAAGAGATAGGGAAAGATTTGTCCCATGAACAGAACCAGAATCAGATGTACAAGGGACAGAAAAATGCATTCTAGCTTTAGCTAGTATTGCCCACATATTGTGACATATTCACTATTTGGTCTTTCAAATGCACTTTTCTCATGAAACCTTGAACCTTCTCTCACATGTCTTTGGGTTTTTACCAGGCATGAACAGAAGAAGAATTATCTTCCTAGTGGGACTCAGACCACAAATTTCTTACCCTTTTTTTGTGTGCTAATGAAGCTACTCATTCACCTTTGTTTCCCACAGACACAGACCATCTCCTTTCCCCAGATGCCTCATATGTCTTTGCCTCCCTCTGATTCTCTTTCTCTTGTCTCTCCTTCTGACCCAACCCACTCCCACCTTGGCACTAACACTGAGCTTTGTATGTCACCTCAGAAGACCTCACTGCAAACACCTGCATGTTTACTCATTCAGGAAAGAAAATCCAGCTTATTACCCCTTTTGGTCACCATGGCTGCTTTTGTCATGTTCCATGACAGTGGCTCTCCAGGGTCACCAAAGAGAAATGGCCAAAAGCACTGTGCACAGAGGAAAAAACTAGTCCACAGATATGGGAATCTTCCAAGTCTTCATGAACAGAGGGGCTCCACTTCCTGCCACAGTGGTGATTCTCCAGTACTGGAGAAGAGAGAATACAAGGAGCAGAAAAGCTCACAGTAGTGGAGGGGGTGCGGGATGTGAGGGTGAAATGTTAAAGAGTACCTTCTCTTTTGTATTGCTGATGCATGATGCTAACAGTCTCAGCGTGTCTTCTGCTCAGCTGGCCTTCAGCTCCTGGCAAGGAGGCTTTCTTTCTGCTGGCCTTTCTGACATCCAGACATGATGACATTCTGTGATCTGAAAGTCATCAATCTTTTCCTCTGTGATAAAGACTCCAGCCTTGTCCTCTCCTGCACTGACAGACAGTGCTTTGTCTATCTCACTTGCATTGCAGTCTGGTCCAGCTCCATCATGTTACTTTATATCAAGCTGTCAGTGCAGAATTTCCTGGACCTACACAAATTTGTCAACACCTTAAACACAATTTTAACTCTTTTGTTGAAACCCTTCATTGACAAACTCAGAAACAAGAAAGTGAAGCAAAAACTCTGGGGAGGACTTCCCAGACAAAGTAAAATAGCTTTTCATAGTGCCTCAGCATGAGCAAACATAATATTTCCCTCCGAAGTTCTGCCACTCAGAAGTTCCTCAAAAGAGTGTACACTGTTGGAGAGAAAGCACCATGTCCACAGCAAGCTCTCCTTGCCCACCTTACAGCCATATTATGTCAGGTTAAACCTTAATCCTGATGCTCCCATATCCCTTCAGTCATTATAGGATGAATTTATAATTCCTCCACTTGTGACCGATCAAAGAGACCCTACCATAGAAGGAGGCTAGGAGAAGATAGGCAAGTCTGATGTGCTCATGAAGCTCAGAAGAGAAAGCAGGAAGTGACCATAGCACTGAAGGAAACGGAGCTTCTCTCAACACAAAGGGGACCATAAGGTGGCCTTTGTTTTAGATAAAGTGCTGTGAGTTGAGTCCGTCAACTGATTATATAGATGGCCTTCTCAAAATTAATTAATAGAAGGTAGTATCTGTCTGAACCAGCCAGCATGGGAGAAGTAAGCCCAACACAGAATATAAAAACTGAACAACCAAACAAATGAACTTTGAAGAGAATGAATGAACTTTAACTGGCTTCAACCCATGTATTTGTGCCCTGCAACTGTGACACCCAGCATCATGACAGTGAGTGTAGAGACACCGGTAAAGGGAATAACTTTTGTAATGCAAATGTACATTGCAATAGATATATTTTGCTTGTGTTGTGATTTCAGTACATTGCTGTAACACTTTGCTAAATCAAAATGCCTTATAACATCAAATATCTTCAAATAAGTAAATTTGGTATTAAGCGTTAAAGACTTCTTGTGTGGAATATCTAGAAGAACCTGATCAGAGAGTGTTGGACTCTGACAGTAAGTGATGAGAAATCCCACCCAGCTGTCTGCCAGAGCTGGAGGTGGTGTCCCCTGGAGGTTTGTATTTCAATTTGTGAAGTGTTTAATTTTATAAGAGATTGATATAAGTCTCTCACAGAATTTCCAACAGGTGGCTTAATGCTTTGCAGAAATGGACACACGTATTTCTTCTTTTAACTTGATACTTTCTGGGTTCATCTGTGCTATCTTGTTGGCTCTTACCCTGATTCAAGATATATTTGACCATGGCTAGTATCTCTACCAGTAGCCATTATGCCTTACATAAGACTGTCAACAAAGCTGACATTTCCCTTCCCTCCCTTCTGTTTCCAAACATATTTATTACCTTATAATTGAAAATACTCAAAATACTACACCCCATGTTAGATGAATTAGTGCTTCTCCACATGTAAAATGTAGCACCTGTTATTAGCAGTCTATCATTCAACTATCCCATTGGCTTGGCTGTAGAAATACTTCAAGGCATTTGGCAAAGTCACCAAAGATGGAATTTCTCTCCCCAAATGCAGACCCCTGAAATGGTAGACAGGTAATGGGAGGAGTACAGAAAGAGCAGTTGATTTCACCTTTCTTAGGAATTTTATTTCAGAACAAGATGAATCATGCTTTCAAAGTTCTTTCTTCTGCACAGGTATGATAAAGGGAGTCCAGGTGAGCATCTCAGATGGAGACATCACTGTGGCAGATGAAAATAAAAAACAGCATAGGTTTTATTTCACCTAACCACAGAGGTCTCCAAGTGAGACACCTGAGTCTGAACTGATTGTCTGCTTTTTCCTTCTAGAAGCAACAGGACTCCTGGAGATGATTCATCTATGTCCTCTGTACATCTGTCCTGGAATGGGAGAAATCTCTCTCTAAATGTACCAATTTTCATGCACATGTATTGATTCATGCATGTTCTGAATACTCCAGGGCAACTACATATCAGCAGCAATATGGGGCAATTGAACCAAGCCTCCAAGGTGAATCTGATCCTTCCTGTTCTTGCTTCTTGCAGAGAATACCTGTAAAAGTTGGTCTTACCTTCTCAGCCCTCTGAAAAACTGAAACAGGGAGGACTAATAGAGTACTCCAGGTGGTCTTAAGCGAACTGGGTAATGCTCACTGGGCAACAGACTCAAATCAACGGACAGGGTCCACTTGAAGAATCAGCACCCTCTAGCTGAGCATCTGTATGTAGTGCTGGGGTCTGCAATGCTGTAATTTCTCTTGGTCCTACATTCAGCACCTCCTTTCCCCAAGCTGTCTCCTGCTCTGGCTCCAGGCTGCCAGGAAGACAACTGAGTCACCACGGACAGAGCTCTAGGCACTTAGATATCAGATCTGCAGCTGGGCCCACATACCTGTGCCCAAGAAAGTGGTAATGTCCACACCCCAGCTCTGCTGACCTTGATGGTAACCATGGAAATGCTTTAGAAAGCCTACTGTGGCTGGATCACACCTGCTCTGGGGTGTCTGTAACTGCTTACTTTCCTGTTTGGGATGATGTTTTGTTCAGGGGTGAATTCTACCTGTTGAGTGTTAGAGCCCTCTTCAGCAACCAAAAGCAGGACCTCAAGTGTCTAAGGGACCTGAGGCACAGATGAGTGCAGGACACTGATGGCTGCAGACAATTCCACATCAATTCAATCAGTAGTCCTCTGACATAAACTGGGATATGCAAGGCCCTGCTGAGGGCTGTCAGTGAGGATCCAGGACCTCTAGGAAGGGTGGGTAGACCTGGACAGCAGTGGAATTTCAATGGCATAGCCTAGGCCCTCTCAAGTGAACCAGATATCCTCCCTGCGTTCCAGGCACAAATACATAGAGTTGGATCCAGATGGAAAGTCAGCACCCTCCAGCTGAGCACCCACATTTAGTGCTGGGGAGGGATTGCCTGAATACAGAACCCTGGAAGCAGTTCTGTTGCCCATGGGCTGTTTGAGGCATCCATATGGGGCACAGAACTATGACACAAGGGTTGAAGACAGCTCTGCCCCTCTAGGAGTGGCAGTGGGAGGCCAAATAGACCCACTAGGCAGTAGAAATGTTCTAGTGAGCAGGTGATGGGCTCCCTCCTTCAGCCGCTACTGACTAGGTGAGTACCACACATGTGGAGTCCAGATGTTGGCATCTCCATGTTCATGCTCACAGTTCAGAGTGTGACTCCCAGCAGAAACTCACCCTTTCTTTGAGATTCACTCATCCTGAAGAGCCAGGGCATGAAAGTCCATTTGCACTGGCCACCCTTTCCTGCCTTGTCAGCCACTGAAGTCAAGGCACTGTGGACTTCTAATTTTGAAAAGATGATTCAAAACTATGGGGAAGTGGGCAGCTCAGCTCACTTCAGCCTCTATGGGTCTAGCCCCTAAGCACCAAAATGAGGTTTGGGTGGCCTCTCTTCTCTGAGGACAGAGCCTGGCACCCTTAAAGGTGACTTATCCCATCCCACCTTTCAGGTCGCCATGGACTGGAGAAAATGCCTCCTCCGTGTTTCTTTTTCTCTCCACTGAGCACTGGTAGACATGGGAAAGATGACTGCTGTGGGCCATAGCTGGCTGATTCTGAGGGAGATATTTCCAGTGTAGTGTTCTGCAAGGAGACATCTGAACCCCCTACCTGGGGTCTCCCTTGTCTTTCCTGCAGTGTTTACAGAAGCTATTGTTTATTATTCTCCCTCTGTTTTGCTCTTCTTCAGAGCAGGTTGATTTGCCACAGAGGTCTGGGAAGTGGTAGCTCTTGCTGGAGTTGTTGGCACACTTTCCACTAGCTCAGAACTTCCTTCCTTCCCCCAGGGACTAGTTACAAAGTGCTCATTCCCTGCAGTCCCAAGGAGAGAGGAGATGCAGCAAAATCTTTCAGGAGGCTGATTCCTTCTATAAGCAGTGGGAGAGTTTGGAGAGCAGATACATTCAGGTACTGTTGATGACTCACAGAAGGAACTCTTCTGGAAGCAGAGTAAAGGAGTGTAGCTGCCTGTGTGGCAGGAGTTGGGGTCTGAACAGAAAAGAAGGAAGGGAAGGAAGTGGACAGGAAGAAATCATGATGTCCAGCCCTTGAGTTTTGTTTCCAGGTACCATCAGAGAAGTCAGTGCTTCATGCTGAGGGTTACAGGCAAATTTGTTGTTACTTAGCTCATGGAAGTTTGCATGGTGTCAGCTAAACAAGACCTGTGCCTCTGTCTTGACCTTTCCTGTGCGTCTTTCTTCCTGAGCTCACTCCTTCCTCCACATACTGCCTCTGTGTCCTTGACATTGTTGAGCTCTCAGGCAGTAAGGCTGTTATTGCTCAGTCAGATCTGTGCCGCTGCTGTGGGAGTGCCAGTCCTGTACCTCAGCTGGGCTGTAGGAAGGGTCTGGGCAGGTGTGTGGGTCCAGGGTTCCTGCACATTTCAATTCATCATTCACAGTGAAATTCCACTTATCTTTCTCTCTCTCTGTCTCTCACTTTTGTCTCAGGGATCACTCTCCCATCTTCAGCTTTCTCACATTAGACCCTACACTGCTCTCCAGGTACAGCAGTGATTTGGGGGCCCTCACTTCACAGGAATACCTCACAGAACAGCTCTTCCCACCCCAGGAGAGGGCTGTCAAGGAATTGGTGTGATTGCCCATTTTGAGATGCCAGTCCTTCCCAGCAGGTGTCTGTCCTGTGTAGGTGCCTGCCATGATTGTCTCCAATTCACTGTAAAAGCTCTAAAATCAAAAGATGGGAAACCGCAGGCACATCAGTGTGTCCCTCCCCAATTTTGCAGAAATGCAAGGAGGAGGATTGGGCAGAGGGATTTGTTTCTCAGCATGGGACTTCCCTGAGCACATACGGAAATGCCTACTGGGTGTTTACCTCCATCACATACTAGATACTGCTCCTGCCTCATATTAGCTCCCACTCACCATCCTTTTCCCTATCAGAGTAGAGAGCTCTGAGAGCACATCTTGAAGTGTGGAGGTGCAGGTGCTGTGCTGCTGCAGGAAGGCAGCCCAAATGCACTCAGAGACTGCAGCTGAACAGGAAAAGATATGAAGCACATGATCTTTATGATCTAGACTTATCTATTTCCTTCCTTCTAGAAGTCTTGCTTCTTCACATTGTCTTATTGATTCAGATGTCCCTTCCCTTGCATTCACCTTTCCTTTCCTTTCCTTTCCTTTCCTTTCCTTTCCTTTCCTTTCCTTTCCTTTCCTTTCCTTTCCTTTCCTTTCCTTTCCTTTCCTTTCCTTTCCTTTCCTTTCCCTTTTCTTTTTCTTACAGAGAATATGAAATCTCCCAGGTGTGTATGAACGTCCATGCTTTCTCTAGAAGAAGCTGCCTCCCCAATTCCTTTGTGAAGCAACACATCAGCAAGAGCTCTATCTTGCAGTTGTCCTGCCTGCCAAGTGGGAAAAAGAAAGATCTATAACACAGCATGGAGAGAGGGCAATGGGTCAAACAGGCATTGCTGATGGAGTTCCTCTTGCTGGAACTGGGGGATGCCCATGACCTCCAGACACCTCTCTTTCTCCTCTGTCTGACCATATACACAGTGACCATGCTTGGGAACAACCACATCATTGTGCTGGTGGTCACAGACCCGCATCTCCACACACCCATGTACTTCTTCATGGTGAATCTGTGCAGCCTAGAGACCTGCTACAGATCCACCATCCCGTCCAGGCTGCTAGCCAGCTTCCTGACTGAAGACAGGACCGTATCTGTGCAGGGATGTATAGCACAGTTTTTCTTCTTTGGCACTTTTGCAACTTCTGAGTGTTACCTGCTGGCTGCCATGTCCTATGATTGGTATCTGGCCATATATCAGCCCCTGCTTTATGCAAGCCTCATGAACTGGAAGGTATGTCTCCAAATCATGGGTTGCAGGACTGCTAATTTCTACAGGAATCATATCTTTCATATCTCACCAAAGGTTCTGTGGCCCCAGTGCAACAGATGATTTCTTCTGTGAAGAAGCACCATTGCTAGAACTCTCCTTCAGTGACACTGGGATGATCAGAATTATTATCGTATTATCTTTCCCGGATGTAGTTTCCCTATTTCTGTTCACTTTGGCATCCTATGTCTGCATCACAGCTACTATCCTGAGGATCCTATCCAGCATGGGGAGGCACAAGGCCCTTTTTCCCCACTCCTTTCACCTCACTATGATCATTGTTTTGTATGGGACCATCATCATTGTCTGCATGCTGCCCAGAACAGTGCCATTGAGACAGCTCAACAAAATGTTCTCATTTTTTTACACAGCTCTCACACCTCTCATCAATCCACTCATCTACAGTCTGAGGAACAGAGAGGTCAAGGGGGCACTGAGGAGGGTGCTCAGAAGGGCTGCTGCCTGCACTGACAGCTCCAACTAGGGCTGGATTTCAGGGTGCAAATCTGGTTCTCGTGATCAACGGGTTGGAGGCCCATAACTAGTGGTGTTCCCCAGAGGTCTGTGCTGGGTCCAGTCCCGTTCAATTTATTCATTTATGACCTGGATGAAGGGATAGAGTGTACCCTCAGCAAGTTCACTGATGATACCAATCTGGGAGGAGTGGCTGATACACCGGAAGGCTGTGCTGCCATCCAATGAGACCTGGACAGGCTGGAGAGCTGGACTGAGGGGAACCTCATGGAATTCAATGAGAGCAAGTGTAAGGTCCTGCACCTGGGGAGGAATAACCCCATGTACCGGTACAGGTTGGGGGCTGACCCACTGGAAGGTGGCTCCGCTGAGAAGGACCTTGGAGTGCTGGTGGAGGTCAAGGTGACCATGAGATAGCAACGTGCCCTTGTGGCCAAGAGGGCCAACGGTATCCTGGTTTGCATAAAAAGGAGTGTGGCTAGCAGGTCGAGGGAGGCTATCCTCCCCCTCTACTCTGCCCTAGTGAGGCCACATCTGGAGTACTGTGTTCAGTTCTGGGCCCCCCAGTTTAAGAAGGACAGGGAACTGCTTGAGCAAGTCCAGCAGAGAGCTGCCAAGATGATCAGGGGACTGGAGCATCTCCCTTATGAGGAAAGGCTGAGAGACCTGGGTTTGTTCAGCCTGGAGAAGACTGAGGGGGGATCTCATCAATACTTCTAAATATCTGAAGGGCGGGTGCCAAGGGGATGGGGCCAGACTCTTTTCAGTGGTACCCAATGACAGGACAAGGGGCAATGGGCACAAGTTGGAACACAGGAAGTTCCACCCAAACATGAGAAGAAACTTCTTTCCTGTGAGGATGACAGAGCAGTGGAATAGGTTGGCCAGAGAGGCTGTGGAATCTCCTTCCCTGGAAATATTCAAAACCCACCTGACGCAGTCCTGTGCACCCTGCTCAAGCAGGGGGGTTGGACAAGATGATCTCCAGAGGTCCCTTCCAACCCACACCATTCTGTGATTCTGTGATTCTCCTTCAAAGTGACAAACAGAACATGGGAAGTAATGTGCTCAATGCCAGGAGTACCTCTGCAAGTGTCTGGCTTTCACCTAGGATGTGCAATGCGAAGATGCAGAGGGAGAAGAGGGCCTTAGGGAAACATGCGCAGTCAAGAAGAGAAGTTGATATCTTTCCATGGCTTGCTTTTTGCTTAGAGGCAGTGGGATGGTTGGGGCTGCTGTATGTAGGAACTGAAACCAAATGCTCAACTTCTCTTTATCAGAGAAGTGAATAAAGCAATCTGGGTTGAAACGTGACCTTGGTCTTGGGGCAAGTGTGGCACCATTTATTCTGACTGTGAGGTCCTGGGGTGGGAACTTCCTTCCTTTAGACATGCATATTTCCAGTGAGGAAGGAATTTGGACCATGACCCTGGTGTCACTTTTAGTCAGCGGATATCCTTGGCTCAATACAGCTGCTCACATATCTGCTGGTGCCTCCTTTGTTTTGAGAAGTCACTGAGTATCCCACACATCCAGGTGTTCCTGGCAGGAAGATCTGGGGACATGATGCAGTGGCCTGTATGGATATGGGGAGCAAATGGGCACAGGAAGGAAGGTGAAGGTATCTGAGAGGGCCCCTAGCCCTAACTGTGGCCAGCAGCATTCACACCTGTTATGTCAGAGGCTCCAGTGGAAACAGGTCTCTCATAAACCCACCTTGAGATCAGTGCTAAACACAGGTCATACACAGTATACCTTCAAAGCACTTCATTCCTTCTGCACTGTGTCCTGGAAGTATGGGGGAATCAGGAGGAGTGGAGAAGGCCTTTTCACTGTTGTGACACTCATAAATCTCTGTTTCACCATTTACTTATTTACAGGGAGTCCAGACTACATATGCAGTTGGTGTTGGATGATGAGAGGTTTAGTTTTCATAGGAAGCATTTGAGAAGTATTTAAGATGCTTTAGACCTACCCTAAGATATGACCAGTTTTTAAAAAAGGTAAAAAATTGACTTACATCCCATCTGTTTCCCTGGACTTGTGTAGGCCCCATTTGGTTGTGTGCTCCCTATCTTAACCTTTCTTCTTTTCTCTGTGGGTAATGCTTCCCTCATGCAGATTCTGCTCTGGGCTCAGGGAACTGGTAAAATCAATGTCTCTGTATTCCTCCTGGGTAGCCCATCTGCTGACAAATAGATCCCTGAACCAGATGAGGTCTGCTTTCATGGTTCTGATGCTACTATTTGTCTTACTCCCTTCTCTCAGGATCTTAAACTCTACCATCTCATGTTCACTGCAGCCAAAGCTGCCTTCAGCCTTCATACCCTCACCCAGTTCTTCGTTTTAGGTGAGCAGCTGGTAGAGCAGATAATTTACTGCAGTCAGTGATCAGTGGATCATCTGCATTTAAAAAGTTTTTTTAATTAAAATTTAATTTAGTTAAAAATATTTTAAATGCACTGCAGATTATCACCTGAGCTGCTTGTGATCCACTGTGTTGCACTTTTAGCGGATATCAGGTGGAGCAGGGAGAGTCCCCCAGGAAAATGAGGACCTGTGATTGTGAGGCTTCCTCTAGCAACCTGAAGAAGCCTTTGTCTGTCTGCTTCCTCTCCTTGATCAGGTGGCTTGTAGTAGGTGTCCAGCATGACATCACCGTGTTGGTCTGTCCTCCAAGCCTTCCCCAGAAGCTCTTGACTATCACTCCACTTCTATGAAGGGAAAACCCCACATATTTGAGCCACTGCCAAGTTTCCCAACAGGAAGCATTCCGAAAGACTAGAAGTGTCAAACATCCGGCTGTGAAGACTGTGTTATCTCCAGAGCTGAAAATAAGTAGATGGCAAATACGGATGTCTAAATACAGAAATATTAAGGTTTATTTCATCCTACCTTATTTTAGATGTCAGAGCATCTATCACAGTTAATGTCTGAATAATAAAAATCTAAATAAAGATCTGAGCTGTGTAGCAGGCAACTAATCTTGTGCCCTTACTCAGGTGATCTTGTAGGTGATGCAGAGGTAGTGATCCAGTGTAGGAGGTGATGGATCACCCATGGAAAGTTGTGCTCTCTTTGCATGGGTGAAGGAAAGAACTGAGATGAATATCTTTGATACACCACAGGTAGCATTACTATCTCAGTAGAGACATCTGCAAGGAATCAGTCTCATAAACCTCTCTCATGTTATAAATGAGGAAAAACAGTGTTCCAGGATGTAGCTTGTCTGAGCTAATTGAAACTTTTTCATATATTTATTTGGAGATATAATTCTAATTAGAAAGGAATTAATCTCCCTGACCTCCAGAGCAGGTGTCTTCACCTGAGCTGTTCATTTTTGCTCCACTGATCATCAGGGAAGAGAAATGGGCAATCTCAGGCCTTAGTTCACCTCCTCCAAAAGTTACTGTACAGGTTAGGCAAGCATGTTTTAGAAAGATCTTTTTTTTCTCCCAGGGGTCCTCAAGAGAGTTTAAGGACTAAAGCTGGTCTAGGAAGAAGAAAATTCACAGTAGACATCCAGGTTTTGTTGAGAAGACTTCCACCCAAAGAGACACTGTCTACACTGTCCAGGGCCAAAGCAGAGAGATGCTGGACATGACAAAATCCGTTTCTGCAACTCCTGTGTCAAGTCCAAGGTCTCTATGTGGTTAAAGGGAGGGCAATTTACTTATGCTTTGTGTGACAGATGCAGCTGATTATAGCAACCTGCCCAACTTCTCTCCTGCACACAAAAACCCTCTTCCTGTCACCTCTCTCCCTAGAGTACTTTGGACATGGGTGTGAGGTTCAGCAACTGGATGGAGGTGCTTGTCCAGGCTGGTATGGCAGGTAATGAGTTCACTTCTGATCATCTGAAGAAGCAAGCCATGCACACATGACAATGCATATTGGTCGTGCGATTGGTTCACACCTTTCAACTAGTTCAGTGGACACTTTGTTAACATTGGCTTTACCAACATTTTCTGCCCTTTGTCCCAGATTATCCTTATAGCCAAACTGTGGTGATACAAGCTGGAGAAAAGGAATTTAAGGTGCTTGAAAAATTCACTAGCTATCTGAGCTCAGAGGATTACCACAGGTAAATACTCCATCTCCCATGATGGCACCTTGATCCACTGAATTTGCAACATCACAATTTCTTGTCTTTACTAGAAACAAAAGGCAAAGGCTCAGACAAAAGAAGACAGAAAGAAATGCCATTGTCTTAAGAGCTTATTAAAATCCTCCTGTTTACCATCCTCCTTGCCAATAAAAACAAACAAATCAACCAAACTGAAAAAGCTCACTAATTAGCCACATGGGAATTACTTTTCTTCCAAGTCTTAATGAGTGATAAAAAGCTTTCTACACTTCAGTAGGGGCAGGTCTGGGTGGTCCTAGCCTTTAGGTGTCCTTGAGGGGATTGTACATGTCTTTAAATCTTTGCGTGCGACCTGGTCAGGAGGAAACTTGAGTCATCTTCTTATGTTACTGTGGAAAAGCTGTTCCTCTAGGAACTCTAGGTAGACCAGTGTGTGTCAAGGGGATCCATTTCTGTCTAATATCTCTTCAATATTGCAGTGAACTACACAGATTCAACACCAATATTAGACCCAAGCAAAGGATGAATAAACAGGTGGGTAGCAGATGCCATTGATTTCTCATGAGCTTAAAAGATGGGCTTCTGCTCATGCTTCTTTTAACCAAGATTTGGCTTTGTCCCAACTAAAGAGATGCATTTAAATGAAGCAACCCAGTTCAGTGTGTAATTACATAGCTTTCTACAACCTGGAGTCAGATGGGATAGGTCAGGTCTTCTGGTGGGGCCTTTCATGATCCCTTTAATTTTTCCAGGTTTCCAAGGGCTTAATCCTCCTTCAGGGTCCCACTGCTGTTGCTTCTACAATGTTCATTCAGTTCTACCTTAATTTAACTTCAGAAAACAAAGGCAGGTGTGGACCTTCAGGGTGTCTGAATAGCTCCCCCTGGACAATTCCTCTACCACTATCCCAGAAGACTGAGTGTACACACCCCCTCCCCTTTGCTACTCACCCAGCAGATGGAAATACACCTTAAGCACCAAGCTACAGAAACCTCTTTCTGATAGGCACTGCACTTGACAAAACGGAGATACAGACCTTGTGCTACATCCTCTGGAGGGTGTTCTCCACCCACTAACAAGTCCTTTCCTGTGTTTGGGGGCTGGAATAGGTGGTTACTGGAAAGAAAATGTTCTCACTCCACACCCAACCTCGATGCAGTGCCTTAGTCATCAGGTCCAATTGCTACTAGAAAGGATCCCAGCTAATGAAAAATGGGGAATTGTTGAGACCAGTTCTTGGTCGATCTCCAAAATGGTGAGGTAAAGGAAAGTCCCAGCTGCCACCCTTTCCAGGATGACTCCTGACCCTAGTGACCACAAAAATGCAGATAAGGGATAGGAAGACAAACAGTACTATGTAGAGGAGTTATCCCTGTGATCAGATTCCCCTCTGGCTTAGCTTGAAGGCCAAGCTACACATGACCTACATGGCTAAGGCCCCTTGACAAGTTGCAGCACTTCCTGTTAAGGGGTACCAAATCTGGTAGCCCAGTAGAAATGCTTCCATAGTTCCTTGTGTCCAGAGCCAAGGAGTAGGAAGGCTCAGAATGTATTCCAAGTAAGCACACACACACAGCAGACACAGCTCAACACAGGCAGGCACACTTAGCATTCAAAGAAAAGAAAAGATTGCTAAGGGAGTCATCCTGTTCCTCTCTCTGGCTGATCAGAAGGTCATTTAGAGGGAAATATATGTATACATATATACAATGTGGAACTCTGGAGTGCTTGACTTAGACACTCAGCTACCCAGTAGCTGTCCTTTGGATCCACCAGCAGATACTGCAGACATTTTGGCCTTCTTACCCAAGGTCACAGTTCAGACCTCCATACATATGGAATTACACAGAACAGAGAGTTTCTCATGCTGAGAAATAAGTAGAAATTAAATTTAATAAGACGATAGGAGATACCACAATTATCAGGCTCAGGGCATGACCAAACAAGTTTACTGACCATCCATCCACCTGTTCACCTATGACCGATCCTTTTTATCCCTTTATTCCTCTGTTTTGCCACATTTGTTCCTCTCCAAGTCACCTGGATCTTTTCCTTTCCCCAACTTTGTTTCTTCCCCTAAACATATTATTATTATTAGTTTTGAGTGATCCCCACTGCTTTTACCATGCATCTGTTGTGTTAAGAGTGTGAGTCTAGCCGCATTTGATGAGCTGTCATGGTCAAAATACTGGTCGCACTCAAAAGAACTATCACAACTGGACCAATGCACACCACAATTTATTTGAGCAACAGATACACAGGTTCTTTGGATTGCCGGTGGTAGTGATTGTCTGCAAAAGTATATACAAATATAGCAAATATTAATACCAGTGCTGATTATAAATAATCTAAAGTGACTCTATAGAGATTTCTGAATGTTTCCCAGGGAGACACTTGGTATAACCAAGTGTTTGAATCTTACCCAAAGGCATCCCAATGTGGGGGGAAGAGAGGCTCAGCCTGTCGACTGATCCCAGGAGTCAGAGTGGTACGCGATGATGGTATCTTCCCTAACATTCTCTCTCCCTTAAGCTCTATTTATATTATTCTTTACCTTTCAGGTGGAGCTTGAGTGGCTCTAGTCATATATACCTTTGTTATGATTGGTGTAAAACTTTCTGGCTTTACTTTTAAAGGTGTATATACTAGAAAAATTCAATGCGCAAGCTCAGTGAGGGGTGGTCACACCTTGGAGGCGGGTAAATTTTGGGTTGGAGGTGTGTTTTGGTATTATAATGAGGTTATAATGAGCAAAGTTCATCCACAGGGCATGATTTTGCAATTGTATGGTGCTGGTCAGGGCGTGGTTCCATCTAGTTCCCGGACATGCAGTGATTTATGGAGGAGTTGGGCCGTGGAGCCTTCGCTCCACTCCCTCCTCCAATTATCTCTCTTAGAACTAGTACACCGAGCTCCCCCAGTGTTTCCAACATCTAAGATTGCAGGTGGTGTTGCTTAGGGAACGATCACTGAACCGATATTCAGCATGTCAACCATATTCCACCCTGGAAGTTAACCTTTGTGAAATGTGAATATAACTTTAGCCTCAATAATTTCAACCTCAATAATCTTACCCCCAGTAATCATTCCACAGCATCCCATAATGTGTCCCATATTGCTAAGGAATAATCCCTTTCAATTTGAGCCAATCCCACTAACTCATCTTTATGGGTCTCACATCTAGACAATGGCACTGATGCCTGGAGTGTCCATTCCTGTCCACTCCTGGTCCCTTTGGACCAGATTATAGAGTTTAACATTGGAAGGAATTCCTCCCTTTGCCCCTGCTTTGGCGTGGACTTGTCCATAGACCACAGTCCCGTAGAGGTGTATCTGCTGCAGTGTGGCCTTATCTATGAGATGCACTTGCTGTGGCATAGACAGACACTTTGAGGTTTTTCCAGCATGGCCTCATGCACAGCTACTTACACTTTAAGGTGTACCTGCTGCGGTATGGACTTATCCACAGCCACAGATGTTTCAAGCATCAAAGAGCTTACAACCTTCTCCATTGTGGATTTATCCTTGTGCCACAATCCCTTCAGAGGTATACCTGCTGCAGCACTGTCATAAACACAGCCAGAGAGGCTTTGGAGTGTCCTGCTCCCACATGGACTCATCCACAGGTCACAGTCTCTTCGACTCAAGGGCAAGAGGGTACCCG
This sequence comes from Sula dactylatra, assembly GCA_013389905.1. NCBI lineage: Eukaryota > Metazoa > Chordata > Aves > Suliformes > Sulidae > Sula > Sula dactylatra. Next base: position 33,771 of record WEKW01006883.1, read on the forward strand.
GCAGCAGAACAATGGAGGTGGTGTGAGGGGAATCTCACCTCCTCCAATTGGCCCTGTTGTGACTGAGCTCCTATTTCAAACACAACATTGTCTTCAGGAGTTCCTTGTCTGCACCCACGGGATCATGAATGCTTCAAAGGCACCAGCATTTTAATCAACACCTTGAGATGAGGGGAGAGGTCTAGAAAGAAATTTTCAAGTATCATAGGAAAGAATACCTAGATGTGGGCATTAATAGTGGACCCATATGACCTTACCACACTCAATGGACATGAACAAGAGAAGGGAGCTGAGAGTTAGGGAAGCGTTTGTTTTACGACTATATCCTTGAAGAGAATTGAGAGCCTGATAAAAGGAAACACCCCACCTCTGAAGACACTGAGAACTGGGTGATAAAGTATATAGTCAAGGAGAACAACTGATTGGGATGTTGATAAGAACTAAAACAAAGTGTCCTTTAGGTGGACTATCCTCATTATAATACTAAAAATCATAGCCCATAGGCTAGAAAACCCTCTATTCAAATAAGCCCCTTATTCTCTGAGCATGTGTGGTAAATCTAAGGGGAGCTGCACCTTGAAGTTGAAATGAGAAAGAAACTAACCAATTATTAGCTGAGGGGAGTGAATATTAGCTGATACTGACACATTTAAATGTATAAATGCCTTGTAGTTTCTTGGTGCAGTGTGCTAGCTTTGTGGAGTTACCACCTAGCACCCATCTTTGTGCAAAAATTAATTGAATAAAATACCTCTGCTCTGTGTGTAGTTCGGTGTTTTGCATACCAGGCAAACGAACACACTTTTGGGATAACATTGTCCCTACTACATGTGCCCAAGGGAGCTGGCCATGCTCTTGCCTAGGGGCTGTTCCTGAGGCTATTAACCCAATCCTGTTCCTGTTGTCCTTCAGGTTAATCTTTTGTCTGACCTTATTCCACCAACACAGCTCGACTCAGAGCAGAAGGAACTGTCTTCCCAACAGATTCTGTAGCTGCTGACCTCTATGCCATGGCCTTTTGCTGGCCCCCAGCTCTGAACTAGAGGTCAGCAGAAGACATGCTTCCCATCTGCAGGATGTACCCCATGCCTGAGGAGGCATTTCTGGCCAAAGACACATCAAGGCACTCATTAGTGGCCACTGTCGTCTGGGCAGCTAGCAACATCTTCCTCAGGTCCATGGGACACTGTAAAAAGCTTCCCAGTGCAGTGTGCCACAACCACACCTCCCTCTCAGAATAGTGAAGGCTGTCCCTGTGACCTTAGATCATGTTGATATGACCAAAATATTGCTTTTATCCCTGGGCAACTTGTGAGAACATCCTGAGAGGGAAGGAACACACAGAGGATCAGGCTGGGTTGCAGCAGAACTTTAATGAGTTGAAAGACGGAAAGGAGGGAAAGAAGTAGAGATTCTGATGCACTGATCACCCAAGAGCCTCTGCCTAAGGCCAGGGTGGAGTTCCAAAAGGTCTCCCACAGACTACATGAATAAGGGATGTGGGAAGCAGATCTTACCAGGGATGACATTATAAAAACCCATGGCCCAGGGGAGCAGAAGGCAACAGAGAGAAGAGAG
>WEKW01006884.1:0-28751 GCA_013389905.1 Sula dactylatra
TGATTCCAGAACTTGACCTTCATCATGCAAACTTTGTGTTGAAGTAGGATTTAAAATTATTCCAGGAGCTACAGGAATTAAAAGTTTAAATTTTATCAAAGATATGATGCATAGCCAACATCTGTCAGCCCAATGCCAGTAGAAATTCCCTAATAACTGAGAACTGCATATTAGTCACAAAGTTAACCTATAACTGTTTAGAATTAAGACATTTCTTTTAGTGCATATACTGCTACTCTAGTGAGAGTTGGCTGTAGTGGTGATTAGTGTCACACTGGTAAGTCTATACATATTTATAAATTAGTAACATAGAATGAAATCTGACTTCAGGGAGACCTAAATTTCGCACACACAAAATTAATTTTTCCATAGATTCTTGGGAGCAATACTTTTTAGTGTATAACATAGTATACTTAAAACTTATGGCATTTCCAAAGGAGGATAGGGGGTGGAAAATAACCACATGAAATAAAATAATATTATCCTTTAAAAGACACATATGTATATATACCTTCTATTGATGAGGAAAAGGAAGTCTTCTGCTTTAAATGAGTATTTCAATGACTTTCTCATTCTGTTGCAGTTCTGAAAGCCATTTTGGTGCTAACAAGAATTAATACTGTTTGCTTTGCTCATCACCTGCTTTTATTATTACTTCAATTAAATCTGATGAGATGATTATAAAACCAATCTGTTGTCATGTCAGAAGAAGAAGAACTGATTTTAATACATGTATAGGATTTTTTGCTTTTTGATTTTTGTTGGGGTATTTTTTTCCCTTTAACAATGTTTTTTGGTCAGTCTATCATACCATATCATGCATGGTGTTGCAGTTCAAAGTGCTCACATTGTTGTTGATTACATGTTCATTATCTTTTTTTTAAGGATTTTTTCAGGGACCAAATTTCTTTTAAGTCCTATCAAAGTCAACATAAATTAATTCATTAACTTTAACAGCTATTAGAAGGGGTACACAAATTATGCTAAGTGTGATCTCTTTTTATTTTTTTTTCATTCTTACGGATCTTTCTAAATATAAGAATCATCTTGTCTGCCACTTGATATTTAAAACTTAGAGATCTAGCCTGAGTCAAGTATATAGAGCTGTATTCAGAGTTATATATTCTATCATATACATAGACTATCATTACAGTTTTGGGGACTTACTGATTTCTGTTAGACATTTAATTTATTCCCACAATATCCTCTATCATTTCCACTGCATTGTAAGATAATATGAATAACTAGCCCATATATAAACATCTACCTTCAAGATTAATTTGGTGAAATGAATTACATTCCTTGATATGTAATTTTTGTCTAGAAAACTTTAATAAAGTATTTATTATAAACATTATTATAGGGTATGATTAAATATTTCATATTCTTTTATTCCTATAGCTTTAAAAATGTGGTAGCGTATTGCTTATTATTTAATGATAAGAAAATAAACTACATAGTAAACCTGACAAAAAGTAAACAAACAATTTTTCAGCACAGCAATAATTCTTCCTCAGGCAAAAGTCAGTTTTAGACAAAGCATAGCATATTTAATAAAGCACAGCAAATGAGGCAGTGTGAAACATATTTCAGAAATATTTGGTTTTCTCTATTTTATAGTAGTACTATAACAATTACGTTGACAGTCTATTAAAATGCATGTAATTTTAAAAATTTAATCATGTGTGATTCTATACATAGGTATTCACTCAAGTAAAATAAAAAAATGTTGATAAAATATGTATACTATTGAGTGTAAACATATAAATATCATAGAACATCAAATCATAAAGTGGTTTATGTTGGAAAGTAATTTTAAAGTTCACCTAGTCCACACTTACTGCAATGGGCAGGGACATCTTCCAACAGACCAGTTTGCTAAAAGCCCTGTCCAACCTCACCTTGAACGCTTTCAGGGATGGGACATCTTCAGCTTCTCTGGACAGTCTCAGGGCAATATCTAATCTAAGCCTATCCTCCTTCAGTTTAAAACCATTACGCCCTGCCATGCCACTACAGGCCTTGGTAAAAAGTCTTTCTCTATCTTTCTTATAAGCCCCCTTCAAATATTGAAAGGACACTGTGATTTCCACCATAACATGATCACTGCAGCCCAGGCTGCTATCAATCTTGCCCTCTTTAGTTCATCCTTGTTGGTGAGCAACAGGTCTAGCAATGCTTCTCCTCTGGTTGGGCTATCCATCAATTGGATTAAGAAATTATCCTCAATGCACTTCAAGAGTCTCCTGGACTGCTTACAGCTTGCTGTGCAGCTTTTCCAGAAAATGTCAGGGTGATTGAAGTCCTTCAACAGGATCAGAGTCCAGGAGTGTGATGACTCCTGCAGTTGAAGTAAGAACGCTTCGTTCACATGTTCCCCTTTATCAGGCAGCCTGTAGTAAACACCAACCATGAGGTTTTCCTTGTTGGCTTGGCTCCTTACCTATAAGCTCTCATTGGTTTTCAAACAAAGCTCTGTGCAGTCAATTTATTCTTTTGCATGGAGGACACCACCTCCTCCCACAGCCGCTCCTTCCTTACCTCTCCCTCCTAAACAGTTTATGGCCATCGATTGCAGTGTTGCAGTCATGTGATTCATCACACCACGTTTCAGTGATAGCAATTTGATCGTAGTTTTCTAACTGCACAGTGGTTTCCAGCTTCTCTTGTTTGTTACACATGCTGCANTACACATGCTGCATGTATGCATTGGTGTAGAGGGACTTCAGCTAAGCTGCCAAACATATTGTCTTTTTAGGGAAACATGCCCTAATTCTTTTGAGGCATGTCACAGGATTTTCCCTGTCAGTTCCTAATACATCAGCAACCCCTGGCTTTTCTCTGTTGCTCAAAACTCCATCCCCCNGAAATCAAAACCTTGAGAATGGCACCAGCCATGCAGCCAGACATTCACCTGTTCAATTAATCTCCTCTTTCCTAAAATATATACTTTTATATATATGCATATATATATTTATGTCTTTATTTATATTTATTAATATATGTTTTAATAGATGAACTATAATAACTAATGTACCTTAGTTTAAGAATGTTATCCTCAAAGCAGACATACAACATACTGAAAAACTGTTAGCTATCAGTACTGAATAACTTTTTTAAAAAATAGTTTATTTTCTGAGCAGAATGTAATTTATCTGTGAAGATGGAAATTAGTCTCATGAGCACACAGAAAATAAATGGTTGCCTGGTATGTGTGCAACTGTAAATGTATACTCAGTTTTTATTAACATTTCACTTGTCTACCCAGAAAACTTGTGCTGTAAATAATTTTTCAAATAATACTATAGTAAGAAATCTGTTTTATAAAAAAATCATGAGAAAATAGTAAGGAAACTGCATAAAGCCTGAGAAAGTTAAGAGGTTAAATAGAAATGTATATTATATAAATCACTGAAAGGTTTGTGATTCATCAGAGGACAACAATGGAATTAAAGATGGATTTTCTTTTTAGTTTTTTTTCCCCCCTGACCTTATTGGTCAAAGCTTACTTTGATCAATCTTACTTACTCTACAAATGGCTTTATTAATAGACACTTTCATAGCTATCAAGAACCAACAAGACAGACTGATTTTTAAATTGGAAAATTAAAAAGAAAGGAAAAGAAAAAGATGTTAGCTAGTCATAGGTACAAAGAAATAAGAAGGAGAGCATCACCTATCCACTGAAGTGGAGATATCTCTTCAAAAGTTTAAGTGCAAAGGTGTATCTTTTTTATTATTATTTGCTAAAGACAAAGATTTTCTTTGCATTAATTTAGTTAATAGTTTAAAATTAATTCTGCAGTTAAAATATTTTTTTCTGTGTGACTATATGCTTGCTCTTTTCCATCAATGAAAAACATTCAAGAATTCATGCAGCTATTTTGAACTCTGTGAGGTTTCAGAAGATTTGAAGCTTTTATGCAACTCTCTTCATATGATTTCCAGTGGATTTCCAGAGGATTACACTGCCTTTTAGAAACTGTAGGTCTAACGTTTTGAAGAGAAAAAACTTAAGTCGCACCTATGCACACACTAGAAGTCACAAAATGCATTGCACAAAACTGAAGTAATAAACATCTTTTCGTAATTGAAAGATTTTTATGGCTCAGAAAATCAGTGAAAAACTGTGGTGTAAATAACAGTATAAAAACTGGAGCTGTGCAGTCCAGGTAACTTTTGTCATGATATAAGGATTATCATAAAAATTCTGCCAGATTTCCTTCTCAGAAAAGATACTATGTATCTGTCAACTGACAAACAGGCAAGTGAAACTTTCAAAATCCTAGTCTATATCTAAGCTGCGAAATTAATCTTCTCCCTGATCTGATTTTTGGATTTCAGACCAAGAAATGCAGACTGATTAATAGATCTAACTTCAAGTTTCAAATACCGTTAATGTTTATACATGGTCAAACACGTGAGTGTCCCACTTCAGCACTATATGCTGGTTATCTGATCATCCAAACTGAATGATTGGATCATCTGGAGTAAGGTCATTTCCTGATGTTGATACAGCTCTGCTGTGCAAAGAATACAGCTGCATCTGCATTTTGATTCCCTGCATGTTTCAAATACAGGAGCTGAAATAATCGTAGAAATATACAGATTGCTATGTCAGAGGAGAGCACCGATCTGCCTAACCCAGAGAAACATTCAGAAAGTTTTGCATTTGGGGTTCTATTTATTTATTTATTTATTTATTTATTTATTTTAAGAAGGGGGAAAGAGTAGTTTTCTCTGAACAAATAATGCTTTTGAAAAAAAAATCCAAAAGACACACATATATAAAATCCTCTTATTTAACTGTTAAAAGGCATTACATTTACTAATGTGAGTATTCTTGTCTTGACAACCACCCTTCATAACTTTCAGATACAGACTGAATGGTTTGCTTCTGAATTGGGTTACGTAGCAAGGTTTTGGTAGCGGGAGGGCTACAAGGATGGCTTCTGTGAGAAGATACCAGAAACTGCCCCCATGTCTGATAGAACTAATGCCAGTCAGCTCCAAGAAGGACACACCACTGACCAAGGTTGAACCAATCAGCAATGGTGGTAGCATCTCTATGATAACATATTTAAGAACAGGTAAAAATTGCTGTGCAACAGTAGCTGAGAGGGAAGAGTAAGAATATGTGAGAGCAACAACCCTGCAGACAGCAAGGTCAATGGAGAGGGAGGGGGAGAAGGTGCTCCAGGTGCTAGAGTAGAGATTTAACTGCAGCCTGTGGTGAAGACCATAGTGAAGCAGCTTGTCCCCCTGCAGCCCATGGACATTGATGGTAGAGCAGATATCCACCCCACTGCCCATGGAAGACCCTGTGCCAAAGCAGGTGGATGTGCCTAAAGGAGGCTGTAACCTGGTGGAAAGCTTGTGTTGGAGCAGGTTTGTGGCAGGATCTGTGGCCTGTGGAGACAAACCCAAGCTGGAGCAGGTTTTCTGGCAGGACCTGTGTCCCTGTGGGGGACCCATGCCAGAGCAGTCCATTCTTGAAGGATTGCACCCAGTGATAAGGACCCATGTTGGAGCAGTTCTTGAAGAACTGTATCCTGGATGGACCCCACACTGAACAGGGGAAGAGAGTGAGGAGGAAGGAGAGGCAGAGATGAAGTGTTACGAACTGACTGCAACCCAATTCTTTCTTTCCATGCACCAATGTAGGGGGAGGAGGTAGAGAAATCAGGAGTGAAGTTGAGCCTGGGAAGAAGGGATGGATGTGGGGAAAATGTTTTAAGATTTGTTCTTATTTCTCATTATCCTACTCTGATTTGATTGGCAATAAATTTAATTTCCCCAAGTCAAGTCTGTTTTGCCTGTGATGGTAATTGTTGAGTGATCTCCCTGTTGTTACCTCAATGCATGAGCCTTTTGCTATATTTTCTTCCCCCTGTCCAGTTTAGGAGGGGAAGTGATAGAGAACCTTGGTGGGCACATGGCAGCCAGCCAAGGTCAACCCACCACAGCTTCTCACACTAGCAAGCAATTTTCATTTATCTAGGCTCTACTCCTATGTCTTGTAACAGGTGTTCCTTTTAGACCTTACTACTTTTTTCACTGATCACAAAAGAGAACCATATTTGAATAGTCCTGTCAGTGGGAGGCCTGCATTTCCTATTACTTCATTTAGGTGCAACAGTGGCAGTGATACCTATGATTCATACAGGGTCTTGGAAACATTTTATATTTTGTAACATTAAAAACATTTTATTACATTTTATTGGAGACAGCCAACATGGTTTCACTAAGGGCAAATCATGCTTGACTGGTCTAGTGCCCTTCTACAATGGAGTGATTACATCAGTGAACAAGGGAAGAGCTATGGATGCTGTCTACCTGGAATTTTGTAAGGCCTTTGATATAGTCCCCCACAACATTCCTGCCACTGAATTGGAAAGGTATGGGTTTGATAGATGGACTATGAGTTAAATAAGGAAAGGATATCAGAAGTAGTCACCATGGATTCACCAAGGGAAGATCACTCTTGACCAACCTGATAGCCTTCTATGATGGTGTGACTGGCAGGGTAGATGAAGGAAGAGCAGTGGATGTTGTTTATCTTGACTTCAGTAAGGCGCTCGACACTGTCTCCCACAACATCCTCATGGACAAGCTAAGGAAGTGTGGGTCAGATGAGAGGACAATGAGGTGGATAGAGAACTGGCTGAACAACAGAGTTCAGAGGGTCGTGAACAAGGGGGCAGAGTCTGGTTGGAGGCCTGTAACTAGCGGTGTTCCCCAGGGGTCTGTACTGGGTCCAGTCCTGTTCAGTTCAATATATTCATCAATGACCTCGACGAAGGGACAGAGTGTACCCTCAGCAAGTCCGCTGATGGTACCAAGCTGGGAGGAGTGACTGATACACCAAAAGGCTGTGCTGCCATACCTGGACAGGCTGCAGAGCTGGGCTGAGAGGAACCTCATGAAATTCAACGAAAGCAAGTGTAGGGTCCTGCACCTGGGGAGGAACAACCCCATGAACTGGTACAGGTTGGGGGCTGACCTGCTGGAAAGTGCCTCTGTTGAGAAGGACCTGGAAGTGCTGGTGGACAGCAGGCTGATCATGAGCCAGCACTGTGCCCTTGTGGCAAAGAAGGGCAACAGTATCCTGGGGTGCATAAAAAAAAGTGTGGCCAGCAGGTCGAGGGAGGTTACTACTTCGCTCTAGTGAGACCACATTTGGAGTACTTTGTCCAATTTTGGGCTCCCCAGCTTAAGAAGGACAGGGAACTAATGGAGCAAGTCCAACAGAGAGCTATCAAGATGGTACTGGAGCATCTTCCTTATGAGGAAAGGCGAAGAGACCTGGGTTTGTCCAGCCTGGAGAAGACTGAGGGGGGGATCTTGTCAATACTTACAAATATCTGAAGGGTGGGTGTCAAGAGGATGTGGCTGGACTCTTTTCAGTGGTGCCCAACAACAGTACAAGGGTCAATGGGCACAAGCTGGAACACAGGAAGTTCCACCTAAACATGAGAAAAAACTTCTTTACTGTGAGGGTGACAGAGCAGTGGAACAGGCTGCCCAGAGAGGCTGTGGAGTCTCCTTCTCTAGAAATATTGGAAACCCTCCTGGACGCAGTCCTGTGCACCCTGCTGTAGGTGTACCTGCTCAAGCAGGGGGGCTGGACAAGATTATCTCCAGAGGTCCCTTCCAACCCCTACCATTCTGTGATTCTGTGATTCTGTCTGTATGGCTGCATCCAAAGAGTCAATGGCTCAATGTCCAAATGGAAGCCAGTAAAGAGTGGTGTCTCTCAAGGGTCTTTACTGGGACCAAGGTTATGTAATATCTTCAGTACTGACAAAGGCAGTGGGATTGAGTACATCCTCAGCAAGTTTGCAAATTATGCCAAGCTGAGTGGTGCAGTTGATTTGCTAGAAGAAAGGGATGCCATATAGAAGGACTGACAGGCTTGAGGAGTGGGCCCATGTGAACCTCATGAAGTTTAACAAGGCCAAGTGCAAGGTCTTGCACCTGAATCAGGTGCACCTGGACAATTACCAGTATCAGTACAGACTGGAGGATGAATGGATTGAGAACAGCCCTACAGAGAAGTAACTTGGGGATGTCAGTGGATGAAAAACTGGATATGAGCTGGCAATGTGAGCTTGCAGCCCAGAAAGCTGCATAAAAAGGGGTGTTCAGCAGGTCAGAGGAGGTGATTGTCCTCCTCTGTTCTGCTCTTGTGAGACCCCAACTGGAGTAATACATCCAGCTCTAGCCCCCCAGCACAAGAAAGACCTGGACCTGTTAGAGTGGGTCCAGAAGAGTGCCATGAAAATTATGAGAGGGCTGGAACACCTCTCCTTTGAAGAAAGGTTGAGAGAGCGGGGGTTGTTCAGCCTGGAGAAGGCTATGGGGAGACCTTATTGTGGCCTTTCAATATGTAAAGGGAGCTCATAGGAAAGATGGAGAGACACTTTTTTACCAAGGCCTGTAGTGATATGGGAAGGGATAACAGTTTTCAACTGAAAGAGGGTAGGTTTAGATTAGATATTGCCCAGAGGTTACCCAGAGAAGTTGAGGATGCTCCATTCCTGGAAGTGTTCAAGGTGAGGTTGGTAGGGGTTTTGAGCAACCTGGTCTGCTGGAAGATGTCCCTGCCCATTGCAGGCAGTGAGGACTAGATGATCTTAAAAGGTCCCTTCCAACCCAAATTATTCTTTGATTTTATGATTCTATATCTAAGAAACATAACGAAAACACTATAAAATACCACACTCTCAGCATTAGCTCAATAGTTTTATAACTGCCACTCTAAATGCAATGGATTCATTGCATTCATACAGTTACCAACCATAGCTCTTCTTTCTGTCATAATAAAGGTTTAATTTACCCCAGGTGAGCATTACAGAGATTTTATTCTGACCCTTTCAACCTTTGATCTTGGCAAAGATTTCAGAGAAGGCTGCCCTCAGCTTTTCAGTGCTTGGGTTATGACTAAAATGTATAAGGAAGTCATTTTTTTCATTAAAAGAATGTACTGTGATGGCACAATGAAAGAAGTGTTATCTAAGTTAACACAGTGAAAAATGTGACTCTAAAATACACATCTCTGTATTCTTCAGCTACAGAGTAAAATCAGGGAAATTTCATGGGAGTACAGTGGAATAGGGTAGATAGGCAAAAATCCTGTGAAATGGTATAGATATAGCAAAAATACTTGCAAACACATCCAAAAGCCATAAAACACATATAAACTAAACTGGGGAAATTTAACTTATTTAAATTAAATACATAAATTATTTATTTATTTTATTTTTTTCTGGACAATTACTGAATTTTTTCACACTATCAGAACTTAGACCTGCTTAGAAAGCTTTCACAGCTACCTTTTTTTTTTTTTTTTCCAAAAATTATGGAACTTTTGTGTCAGAATGAGAAGTTTTATGCGTCAGTCTATTTCTTTCTCTTCCTTCCTGCTGTCAAATGGCTCTTTCATTATTAATGTAAAGAAATGACATGAGGAGTTACTGAAAAATTTGCCACACGATCCTAGGCACACCTATTCATAATCAAGGTCTTTGCTGGTTTAATACTGTCTGTAGCCATCTGTCTACCAGTCATCAGGCTGGTTGCCTGTCCTGTGTGAGTATGTAGTGCAAATTCTCTACAATTTACATCTGCTGCTTTTGCCAGACTTAGTAAACAGCCATGACAGATGCTGCAAAAATCAGCATCTGTTTAGTTTCCCAGATCTCTCTTACTGCTCTTTCTCAGCCAAAACAGGGTGGGAGATATGAGGAAACTTGTTTTTATATGTCTATTACATGTGCATGCTTACTTACAGAAAATCCAAAGGAAAATATTGCTGCTCACTTTATTACATTTGCTGTTAGTCAATTTCTTTGCCCCTTCTCATTTTTTATGATACGTTTTAAATACTGTTAGTAGTCCCAGTAAGAAGAAGTCAAGAGAGTGGACCTGAACAGCATTTCAGGATAGAACTGTGAGTAAATTATGGAATGTGCTAACTATTGAAAATGGCTGTTAAAACAGCGAATACATGAGTAGATTTCCACTGTTCTAAATATTGAAAGAGATCAGTTCTAACTTGAAAATTGAACCAGACCTTATTAATTTTAATAAATAAATATTTCCACTCATTCAATGGAATGTGCTCTCTATGCTTACTTCTGAGCATGAGCAGTTAATAAATTGTACACAAACAATTTAATAGAATGCTTAAAAGGTGGATATTCTTACACATTTCTATGATCAGGATTTTATCTCTGAGAGGAGCTGGGAAGAGAATATTTCTTATGGTTCTTCTGTTTTGCCATCTACTGTACCAGTGTTATTAAAAAACAAACAAACAAACAAACAAAACCACACATTAAAGCAGAGTAGTAAGAGATAAGGTCTTGCTTTTGGGGGATTTTATTGAAGTTTTTCCACCAGTGATTAGTTAATGCAGCTGCTCTGATAGTTAGGGTGGAAAGAGTGCATACTGGAAACAGGCATTTTGTCATTATGTCATGTAGTATTTCTCTGAGTACGATTATGCAGAAAGACAGCAGTAATTTTTTTTTTTTAAATAGTAATATTTAAGAACCCTCACTGGTTAATTAAAAGCAAGCAGACTCACCTGATTATTTCCACATGGACAATGAGAGATATCTAGGATTACTAAATCAGTGAAACAAGCTCCACTTACTCCTATTGGATATTCTTCTTGCAATAGTCTACCAGAATTTCTATAGTGTTAAAAAGTCATGTTTTTTGAAAGAAGTATTTAGAAAACGAGTAAAACACAAAAATTTCAGGTTAGACTATCTCTTTGGATGGATAGAGTCACCAGCAAAGCCTGAGTAACAGGGTGCATTAACCTGGTGTCACTGCACAGGGAAACCTATGGATGTCTCAGCTGGATAAAGTTCCACTAGCAGATAAAGCAGTGTTCTTTTAGATGCCCCAGAATATCCAGCCTGGCCTCTATCTGCCACTGCAGAAAGTCAGGGGCCTCGCATCATAGTTAGTAACCTGAAATGGAAGTCTCAGTCTAAAGCATCTGAAAAGAAACTAGACATCTAAGTTTGGAGAACTGTATCACTTCCAGAGAGTCAGAATTTCTCTTTGATTGTTATCATGGCATGTACTTACTGTCTGCAGAATGTAGTAGAAAACACACAAACTCCATAACACTTCTGTTACTAATAGAAAAAGATTGCAGTCCTCAACATAACTTTAAAGCATTTTTATAGTAATTTATACAGTGCTGTAGTAATTCTTATATTATAATGATGTTTAATGGGTTACAGTTAGAGAATATCAATTTAATCTAAAATGCATTATGTATATACCCTAAACACACTTTCAGTACCATTATACAACAGATGTCATGATCTTTCCTGTTACTAATTGTTTAAAAGAATTCATATTTTCATGTTTGTTTCTCGTGGCCACGGTATGTGCAAATTGCAACTTGCGTTTCTTTAATTGAGAAACAGTTACTATTTCCTGAATTATGTAAGTATGTACTTTCTACCTATGGAAATTTTAACAAAACAAAACAGCCATACTTCTTAGCACCCATGGTAAGACCACATATTGGTTACCCTAGCAGAACTCCCTGAAAATGTATTCCGAATTTCAGAGCAATAGATTTTGTGAATTACATTAGGCTCAGCTCTCAGCCAAAACCCCCCAATTACCTCTCATGGATGGTGCTTTACCTTCAAATGAACCCTATGAAGCCACTAGTAAAAAGATACTAGAAACTTAAGGCATCAATTATCCAGCACTACAAAGTGCTTAAATGCAACTTTAATACTGAGATAAATCATTTAGAACTGAAATTTAAAGCACAGTGTGCCCAATTTAAGCAAAATATACAATAGATTGGGAAGAAAAGGCACTGCAGATGATATTGAATGGTCAGAGATTTCGATTAGAAATAAAAGACATACTTAACAGATAAAGGACCCTATATTTGTGCAGGTAGAAGTGCCTTTTCAAAGACAAATATTCTGGAAGAGATGAAGACAACTGAAAACCCTGTATATGGGCAGATATATGGCTACGTATCATAAGACTTTAGCAGAACAGAGTAATTGAAGAAGCTGGATTATTCCTTTCCTCAAATTCATTAGCTCCTCTGGGTACTCAGTAGACACCAAGAAATATGTGAAAAATCCTCAGAACAAGAGCAGAGCTACTCTAAAAGTTCTTCTGCAGCCTCAGGGAAGCAGCAGTCTTGTATCCTCTGCTCTTCTGCATTGCTGTTATATTCAAGATAGCCACAAGCACTTTCTCACTGAATATTTCCCCTCCCTCAGTGTGCATGGCTATGCTGATCAGTGTTAGTAAGCTTCCAGCTCTTCAGAGGAAGAGGGAGAATCTAACCCCACCTGAAAGGAGACACAAGCTCTTTGTTCCAGTGCTGCCTTGTTCTTTGTTAACTGTAAAATAGCAATTATTTTTACAGATATGTTAAATCATATATTCACGTGAATGAAAATCTTGTGTGTTTATATTTTTTTGGAAATACCTGGAAGCAAAGTGAGTTAATATTGCTTAGTAGATACATGTACTAAGTAAAAGCAGTGAAAGAAGAGGTGAAAAGTAAAGCTATTATCTCCATCTGAAGATAATCATTTGTATGTAAAGGAACACAAAATTCAAATGTTCTTTTTCATGAACCTTGGTTAAAAGCAACCACTATTCATTGAACTCTGCTTCTTTTATCAGTGGTATATTAAACATAACAGAAGTCACACGGCAGTGCACTGAAAAAAGTTGTGAATTTTCTGTCCAGATAGAACTCAGTAGGTCACCATTTTATATTTACTCTCTTTTCTGCTGCTGCACAAATTTTATTTGTGGAAAGAGATCTTCTGCATTGCTGAGACAGTAATCCTTTATGAATCTTCAAAAATACTTTGGACATTGACACCATCAAAAAGTCATTTTGGAGAAAATATTTGTGACACCTCTGAATAGGTGTTTCTTGTGGTCTAATTTTAGCTGATAAAATATTTACTTAGTATCCACACTGCACATCCCTGTCAGTGAAAATGAACCACTAGAGGACATGCAGAAAGTACTCCTATACTCATTTTACCTATACATCTACTTTAACTCTGCACTACGAAGAAAGTTGTCTCTTCAGAGATGGTTTTGTAGTGCGGCATTCCAATTACTGAAAAAAAGTTCTCTTGTCAGTTTTGGAAATGTACTAAAAATTCTGTTTTTCATGATGTCCAGAACATCAGAGGACTGCAATACCAACCCATGAAAATACTAGGTGAAAGCCTTTGAGACGTGAAGAAATTAACTAAACATGGTTTGGCTTTTATCCCTTTAATGGCACTTTTTACAATGTTTTCAGCCCTCATGTTTTCTTCTTTCTCAAAAGGATAATACTCCAGGCGCCAAGCAATATACTGCCCTCTCACACCTTCTTTACCTGTTAGACTTTAATATCAGCAGAGAAAACTCCTAATGCATTCAAAAAGTCTTAGCAAAATAAAATATGATTAAGCTTCATTAATGTAAGGATAATATCTTTTACATATGAATTCTTGGACTGTGTTGTCTTTACAGGTACCTTCCATTTAGTGAGCTTGCTAATTACAAGAGATTTGGCAGAAAACTGTAAAAGAATCTCTCCCAATAGGATACTTACTGTCATTTCAAAGATCATTTTTGCAAGGTGTCAAAAGAGAAGTACACATTCCTTTGTATATGAAAGAATGGAAATTGCTGGTGAATTTGGCCCTGAATACAGCACAGATCCAGGTCAGTATTGTTACCTAAAGTATTCATAACAACTAAATGATAATTCTTTTATTTTATTTATCTATTTTTTTCTATTTTGGGAATTTCTAAAGAAAAGTGACTTACGGTATGAAATGCAGTATCTTATATAAGTGTTAAGAATTTCACAATATTATTTTTGTGTGTGTATGTTTGGGTAAATTCTAGTTATTGTTAGGAATTTCTTTTAAAAAAGTATATTCTGAGGAAGTTTTTACATAGAATATTTCAACAGAAGATTGCTATTTGACCAGAAACCTAGACGTGTTTCCACTGCCTTCCAAATGCTGCTAGTTTACCTTAGATTTATTCACTCTAAGTGGCTTTGATCAAAATTGAATTAGTAATGAAAAATAAAAATCAGGATTCATGATTCTGTTAGTCAGAGGAAAAGGAACATTCCTGAACCTGACATTAAATTTAGGTTCCTCAGTCAGTTGACCAATAAATGTTATTTTTTAAGGTGTAGATCCTTCAGCGGTATCAACATTTACAGCCCAGTTTCTCTCATACTCAATTTTTTATATTGCCACATTGATGGTCACTATTTCAGATATTCTTGGATGATACTAATACTATCATACTTAAATCACAGAGGTTTTTATGAAAGTCAAATGAAACTTGCCATGAGTTGAAAACTTGTGGGAAAGATATGTTATTATTTCATATAAAAAACATTCAGTTTCTAAATATATACATCAGAAATACAATATTTGGTAAATAACAATTTCAATTTAGCAAATCAAAGAAAGCTAAGCATTTTTTTGTTGTTTAAACTGCTAAATATCATTAAATTACTGAAGTCTTTGGGGACAATGTTATAGAAAAATGAAGATAAAAATAATGGAATACCACTTTAAGAAACATTAGATCAGAGGACTGATTTTTATAAATGACTCTTTATCTTTTTTTCCCACAAATGAGGTTAGTATGGAAGCCATTTATGTAACAAGAAGTAATGTACAGTTTTAACACAGAAAATGATCAAGAGATAGAAGACCAAATGGAATAAACAGAGTAACTAGCCAAGAGATAAAATTTTAAAATTAATCACAGTCACATAGATCAGTTTAAACTAGAGCAGACTATAAAAAAGTTTTAAAGACCTGAAGGAAATAAAGTTGGATTAAGAACTTGTTATCTAGTTAAATATAATCTATATATGAGGAAAGTATATTGACAGATATAATTTTTAACTACTGAGCATAAATTCATTAGGTTGATTCAGAAAAATAAAATTGGTCAACAGCAGAAATCTGTCAGGCATGCAGCAATATTCAAACACTTAAATATGCTTCTAATGGTTAAAAAAAAAGCTTATTGAATTATCTCTACAATTATTCATTCTCTAACACCGTCTATTAGGGATTTTCATCATATAGAGATCATGCATATATTAGAGCATGAACCTGAATATTTAAATTTTAAGAGATAATTCAGAGTGACTAATCAGGCAAAATGTGGAGCTGGCGTGGGGAGAAGCTCAGATAACAAGTCCTGGGCCACTGTTCACAGAATCACAGAATGGCTGAGGTTGGAAGACACCTCTGGAGGTCTTCTGGTCCAACTCTTCTGCTCAAGCAGGGCCACTTAGAGGCAGTCTTCCAGGACCACATTCAGATGGCTTTTGAATATCTCCAAGAATGGAGATTCCACAGCCTCCCTGGGCAACATGCAATTCAAGCAATAAGTCTGCAGTCCCTTCTGTGGACTCTAAGGTCTTTTCAAAACTTCTGAGGCCAAATTACCTGTTCCCACTCCTCTCAGCAGGCTGTCAAACCTGCCTGACTTGCTAGATAAAGTATGGGCCCCGACTTTCCACATTGTTTATTTGTTAACTCTCTTCTTGGTACTGTTTGGCCTCCTCTAACTAAAATGAAGTGCAGGTGTTATTCTGGGAAAAGTTCTTCAGAGGACCAGCTCCCAGAAGGCGTTGTGAACAAGAACATATCTGGAAGATTCTTTCTATCTTATGAACTCCTCCAGTACTGGTCTCTGATCTTATATCCTCAAGGACAACTGTGGACCCTCATGCCACACACCAGAGTGTGCATTATATCCCTCAGGTTCATGCTGCAGAAACGCTCCTCTGATAGGCTGCAAAAAATAAAAAAAAAAAAGCCATCACAACTTTTGAAACATATTGAACAGGTACAATAACGGACAAAAATAGTCATGTTGTCCTAGAGATTGGGGTCCACTTGAGACTCTGAGGAAATTGTTGCCAAGGGCTATACAGTGTGCATTCAGGCTGTCAGTTTTAGAAGGAATTACCCCCGAGAAATGTGGCTGTGGGCTAGTCAATACCCTTGGCTTCAAGACTGTATAGTGGTATATAGACAAAGCAAATAATTCCCCATTTTGTAGCACCAACCTCATTGCAGTCTACACCTTCCTCAAGGGGATCAGCAGAGAAGGAGGAGGAGGTGCTGATCTCCTCTCTCTGGTGACCAGTGACATGACACAAGGAAATGGTATGAAGCTGCATCAGGGGAAGTTCAGACTGGACATTAGAAAAAGATTCTTCACTGAGAGGGTGGTCAGCAACTGGAACAGGCTCCCCAGGGAAATGGTGTTGTGGTTTAGCCCCAGTCAGCAACTAAGCACCACACAGCCGCTCGCTCACTCCCCCCACCCCTGTGGGATGGGGAGAGAATCGGAGGAGCAAAAACAAGAAAACCCTTGGGTTGAGATAAGAACAGTTTAATAATTAAAATAAAATAGTAAGAATAGTAATGGTAATAATAATAATAGTAATGATAATGATAAAATAATTAAAAGAAATAACAAGAGAGAAAAACTAAACACAGGGAAAAGAGGGAAAAGGGANTCTCTTGGTTGTATCCCCTCCCCTCCCGGTTTCTTGTGCACCTGGCAGAGCATGGGAAGCTGCAAAAGTCCTTGACCAGTGTAAGCGCTACCTAGCAACAACTAAAAACATCAGTGTGTTATCACATATTTTCATACCAAGTCTAAAACACAGCACTATACCAGCTACAGTGAAGAAAATTAACTATCCCAGCTAAAACCATGACAAGTGGTCACAGCACTAAGCCTGTCAGAATTCAAGGAGCATCTGGCCAACGCTCTTAGTCATATGATTTAGTTTTAGATAGTCCTGTGTGGAGCAGGGAGTTGGACTTGATGATCCTTATGGGTTCCTTCCAACTCGAGATATTCTATGATTCTATGATTCCAAAGCCATACGCACAGAAATTTTATATCCTGCCAAGTGCCCATAACTTCACACATGTAGCATTCCAGCTGATCATAGGCACTGAGATAAATAATGGGGAAGATGTTTTGTCTGAGACAGCTGAGTCCCAAACATTTTAGAAAAAAAAGTTCTGTATTTTTAGAAAGGAAATTGTAAAGGAACAGTAGAATTTACAGCAGCCTTAATATGTTGATTACTCCATGAGAAAATAACAGTCCCTTTATTAAATGCATAATGAATGTTTTAAAAATGTTTTATTTTGCATATTAAACAAGCCACTTTTTGATCTGGATCCACTGAAGGCTAGTTTACTATGCATTTGTGTCCCTTGGCTGATTGACGTCTTAACCAAATTGCATTATAATTTTCTGTTAGCCCTGCATATACCCACAATTTCTATCTGCATTGTGTTCTGCAGTGTGTTCTGTGTTGTGTTCAGCTGTGAAACCAGCAAGAGCACAAGTTATTAGGGTTTTTTCTCCTTTATGTATCCACCTGCTATAAAACTTCTAGAAGCGTAAATATCTCAGAGACATCAATTTTTCTGCCACATTAGATTGAAATCAATGGATCCAAAAGCTATGGTTAAGAATGAGAAACTTGCAATCATAGAGATTAATTACATCAGCCTTGCTTTGCAGGGAACCTGACTAAAACTCCTGTTTTCCTTCTGTTTTATCTGATATTTAACTAGATGTAATCATATAGTGCATAACTGGGATATTGAATGGGACTCTCATCTAGCCAAAAATTGTTTTTATGAAATTTGTAGAAATGCAATAATTTTTGAGACTTCTAAATCTCTGTCAAATTTAGATGTTATACACAAAGATTAAAAATTACAACTACAGCATAGCAATATCAACTGAAATGATCAAAGTTGCTTCTGTGTAAAATTTCAAAAGCTATTAACTACATGGACACACACTCAAACAGAGATTAAGTTGCTTCTGAAAGAAACCAAACTAAGAATACACAAATGTGTATATATTAGTTATACTGGTGGGCCCCATTAAACTTTTTATTAATTAATTTGTTAAGTAAATTTTAACTAAAAACATGAACAATTAGTAAATTGAATTAAAGATAACTTTAGTTTACTTCAAAAGTAATTTTCTTTCTCTCTAATATTTTATAGCATTTATTAAGACCGTTATTTGCTCCCAACAGAGAAAAACATTGTAGGCAAGAAAAAATCCGTGAGAGGTAGATTACTAGGACAGAAAATGAAGGTTACCATTCTTTCTGTGTAAACAAGTCTTTAAAACCAGCTGCATCTCACATACAGTACTGATTTATTTTATTTTTTTTTAATGGAGACTTTTATTAATATTATTCCTCTGAAGTTTCCGCAGTTCTGATTTATGTGAAGCTAGGCAGGAAACAATCTTTACACTGGCATTAGTTTTGACACATACTTATCTGCTTGACAAGCTGTAATAATTCTTCAATATCATATTTGTTTACAGCAATGGTGTTTCCAAAAATCAGGTAAATAGCATACATTCTCTCCAAAGTTAGACCACACACAGGAATCTAAAATTTGGAGTACAATAAAGAAAAAGGTATGGTTGCTTGGCAAGAAGTCCCTATAGGGCACAAATGTCAACATTTACAGCTGAATTCAACAGATGGTAAACTGAATAAAGTACACCTGGAACTAAAGTGTTATGCAGGGAAAAAGGAACATGACAAAGGGGACAAACACAAATGCAAAAGAGCAATGTTAACAAGGTATCTTGGAACAACAGTGAAACAAGGTCAGCTTAAATCAGATTATTCAGGTTTCCAGCTGCAGAAAATGAAAAGACCCCACTGAAATAATTTTGTCTAAAATTTATGACATGACCTTGGATACAAAATATGACATTTTATTGCAGGATATTCCTTTGCTATTAGTAGGATTTTTTCTGGTGTAAATTGTATCAAGATTATTTTTCCATGAATATTTATTTCACATTCCTTCATGCATAATGTAAAAATTGCGGGATACGAAAACATAAAATCTTTCCATTCACTTTTCTTAAGCTGAATTAAGTAAAATTAGTTTCAACATTAAATATATATACATATCTATATGATTTACAGCAGATTTTAAATTTTATCACCAGGGAGAAACAACTTGAAATAAAACACACAACTTAAGCTGCCTTCCACAAGATTAGTGCTACAGGTCCATGTTTTCCTGTGATTCCATTTGGTCCTAGAAATAATTTTACATCTTCAGCTGTAAGCTCTTATAGGTACTTTAGTAGCCATCAGGTGGGTACTTTTCCTAACTTATTCTTGCAAAAAGTGAGGAATACCTTTTAAAAAAATATAGGCAAGAAAAAGAAGTAGGAGTATGTTGGTTGTTGGGGTGGGGTTTTTTTTTGTTTGTTTGTTTGTGTCATGGTTTTAGCTGGGATAGTTAATTTTCTTCACTGTAGCTAGTATAGTGCTGTGTTTTAGACTTGGTATGAAAATATGTGATAACACACTGATGTTTTTAGTTGTTGCTAGGTAGCGCTTACACTGGTCAAGGACTTTTGCAGCTTCCCATGCTCTGCCAGGTGCACAAGAAACCGGGAGGGGAGGGGATACAACCAAGAGAGCTGATCTGAATTGGCCAAAGGGTATTCCATATCATGTGACATCATGCCCAGTAGGTGAACTGGGGGGAGTTGGCCGGGGGAAGGCGATCGCGGCTCGGGGACTGGCGGTGTCGGTCAGCGGGTGGTGAGCGGTTGCAGCTCTTGTGGTTTTTTTCCCCTTTTCCCTTTATTCCCTGGGTTTCGTTTTATTCTCTCTCATTATCCCTTTGTATTATATTATTATTATTATTATTCTTACTGTTATCATTACTATTCTTACTATTTTATTTTAATTATTAAACTGTTCTTATCTCAACCCAAGGGTTTTCTTGCTTTTGCTCCTCCGATTCTCTCCCCAGCCCACAGGGGTGGGGGGAGTGAGCGAGCGGCTGTGTGGTGCTCAGTTGCTGACTGGGGCTAAACCACAACAGTTTGTTTGTTTTTTTTACTCCTGGTTCTACTTTCCTTGCTCTTCCAGAAAAGCCAATATTATGTACAGGCTCTAGCAATCATACTTAGGAATGAGAGTGGCTTATAGGATAGGTTGTAAAGAGTTGAACAGCAGCTATTCTTTATGCTTCCTCATGAACTGGACTCAAATAAGTCAGGCTATAAACTTACTCATACAGTTCCTCATTGCTATAATAAACTGCTAAATAAATCTAAGCTCTGCACAGTCAGAACACAAACAGCAGCATAACATGGGATCTGGTCATCTTACCAATGAGGAGGAGAGCCTCCAAGAAAGCCTCATCTTGTGCAACCTCATCTGAGGCAAGTGGATTTTAGGACTCTTGCTCTGGATCTTTCCCCTGTAGCATAAAATTTGCCTGGCTGCAGATGTAATATGACATAAGCACTTAAATAGCTCATATAAATCAGCATAGTGCCCTTGAAGCATGATTGTAATTTACACCCACTGTACATCTAAGCAGCTGGCACAGTCTGTCACAATTTGTCATTATGGCTGTTTTTATTGTTATCCAAATGCCAGAAATGTGCTTAGTATTTTGCAAAACAAAAATACACAGGGTTATACTCAGAGCTGTACTTTCATATATGCAACCAAATAGTTGGAAGTGAAAATATACTGGTTAATTTCAAAAGTATGGTTTCAAATTTTTCTACTGTGGCTTGAATCATTAAGTAGAGTCTACTTTTCCGAAGAGAACACAGTAATACGCAATTAAATTAGAGATTTTAAAGGTGATATGAGGATCATGTATTCTGTGGTAGGAAACAAGGAAAGAACAGTAATGTTGCTTCAAATGTTATCTAATATTAACATTAATGTTACCATCCTTTAATTTGTTGCTGTATCATGAGGCCCCAGGCAAATATGAGTATTAAGACATTAAGATATTAAGGCATCTCGCAACTCTACATGAATCCCTGTCCTTTTAAAGATAACATCTCTGTTAAAGATATGATGGGACAGGTACATGAGCAAAACAAAATCACACAGAATCCCAGAATAACTGAGGTATGAAGGCACTTATGATTGTCTAGTCCAAACCCATGCTCAGAACAAGGTCAGCTTGAGAAGCTTATTTAAAGCTGTGTCCAAACAGGTTTTGAATATCTCCAAAGATGGAGACTCCACAACCTCTCTGAGCAACCTGTTCTAGTATCTGATAACCTTGAAAGTAAATTTTTTCTTACTTTTGCGTGGATGTTACTGTATTTCAGTTTGTGCCTATTGCCTCTTGTCTTTTCATTGGGCACCATTAAAAAGACTTTGGCTCTGCCTTTTTTAGTCCCTCCCATATACATTGAGAAGATCCCTTCTCAGCCTTCCCTTGTTTTCAGACTTGTTTTTCTTCTGGGCTGTCCGTGTTCTTTCAGCAAAGTTGCTTTCCAGGAGGTTGACATGGCATTATTCCTCCTCAGGGACAAGACTTGGCATTTCCTTTTGCTGAACTTCATTAAATTCCTCTCTGCCTATTTCTCCAGCCTGTTGAGGCCCATGTGAATGGCAGCGTCTTCCACAACCATATGTTTTACCAGCCACTCCTCCCAGATTTGTATTTCAACTGTGTACTTGATGAGGGTGTACTTGCTTCAACCATCCAGGTCATTGATGAAGATGTCAGAAAGTACTGTCCCCAGTATCGACCCCTGAGTACACCACTAGTGACTGGACTCCATGTGGTCTTCATCTGCTGATCACAGCCCTCTGAAAACAGTGGTTCAGGCTCACTGTCAATCTACCTCATTGCCCATTTACCTGGTCCACACTTCATCAGTTTGTCTGTAAGTCTGTTAATGGGACATACTTACAGAAGACTTACAAAAGTCAAGATAAGCAACACCTATTGCTGTGTCCCCATCCACCAAGGCAGTCAGTTTCTTGTAGAAGACTACCAGGTTGGCTAGAAATTATTTCCCCTTTGTAAAGCCATGCTGATTGCTCCCAGTCAGTTTCTTGTCCTTCATGTATTTAGAAATGGTTTCAATGATTAGTTGCTCCATCACCTGTCAAGAAAGAAGGCTGAGGCTGGCTGGCCTGTAGCTCCCTGAATCTTTCTTCTTGCTATTCTTGATGGTAGGAGTGGTATTTGCTTTCTTTCAGGCTTCAGGAGTGTGACAGATGCACTCGACCCCTTAACCAAACTAGCAGTAGTTTGTTACAGGCTCCAAGGGAGGTAAAGGCCTAAGCCATAAAGGGGCCAAGAACTCCTCTAGTTTCAATTTGTTCTCTGAAAACCCACAAAGGAGCAGAGTGATACAGTGATGTCGATGCACATGAGCTTGGGACACTGATCATGTGATTAACGCATGAATAGCAGGTGGCTTTTCCAAGACTCATTTATCAGAGAACAAAGTTGTGAGTACAAGGAGTCACATGCATACCTTTCCCGTCGCATGCAATTTGACTCCAAGCCAACAACTTTATTCCATAAATATGGTGAAGTGAGACTTCTTAGAGCTCTCCCAGCTAAGCAGCCTGGCTGCATGGCAGTGATCTCCTGTAGACCTAGGACACCTCTCACAGTTGCTCCTTGAAGCAGAGACAACTTTTACTAATGGCAGATCTTTGGTAAGCAACTAATATCACACATAACCTTGTAGTATGGTGACTTTAATTTGTGCGTTGGTAACTTTGATTTTGTCTTGGTGACTTTGACCTGTGCCTTGGCATTTTTGAATCATTGTTCAAATGATTATGCCATACAGAAATGGAGTGAACCTTGCCATTGAACTTTGTTAAGTTGCACTTTTAAAACATCATATTGAAACCACTTTTGTTAATAACTTTAACAGTGGTTCTTTAAGCAATCTAAATTACCCATTCATGACAAGGAGCTTCCTCTGGTTGCCATGACCTTTCGAAGAGAACTGAGAGTGGCCTCACAGTGATATTAGCCGGCTCCCTGAACACTTGCAAGGTCCCATGGATTTATACACGTTCAGTTTGTTTAAATATTCCTTAATCTGATCTTCCTTCATTGAGGGTAAGCCCGTCTTGTTCCAGATTTTCCCATTGGTTTCAGGGATTTGGGACTGTCTGATTATACAAGGGATACCTGGGAGAGGTTAATAATCTTTATTCTTTGCCAGGAGCTACTTAGCCAAGGGCATAAAAGAATTTTACCACTATGTTATTTCAGGGAATAACTTTTTTATAATGCTATCTAATTGTATGGGGTATAAACAATGTAACAAACAAGTGCTGGAATACCTAGCACTATAAAACCCCCATAATTTCTTTAGAGTGAAAATACCTGCTTGGGCAGCTATCAACATCCATAAGGTGATCAAGGAAGTTTTACTTTATGACCTTGTTTTTGTCTTGGCCTAAAAAGGGTTTTACAATGTGTTTACATTAAAATAGTAGCTTCCAATTGTTAATTAATTGTCACAGTGCACTTAGGCTGAGTAGGTTTCAAAAATTTTCATAGGCATCTTTGGTTTGGCAAGCTTATTCAACTGAAGCTTCAAATCCATTTAAAGTATTCTCATCACTAAAGGTGTTAAATAGAATTTCATTCATTTGTAGATGTTGATGGGAAATTAAACACATGAAAAAATAGTTGATTTTAAAAAAATATATAGCTTTTAAAGAGGGTTAGTTTTAGAGAAATAATTAAAAAAATAGTTCAAATTTTAAAGTCTTTTGTGTAGCTTGTGTTAATATTTCAGTAATGCCAAAGTACATTCTGCTTTACATATAAACAGGTGTTTTGTCAGAGGTTCATGGTAAAGTTTAATAAGTGTCTTCCTGAATTGTTCATCTTTTAAGCTACTCTCAGAAAAACTATATTAATTCAAATTCTCAGCAATAAAGAAAATGGAGGTATTTGGTGTAGGTGTCCAGGTGTTGGTATTGTGGGGGCTGCAGGAGTGGCCTCTGTGAGGAGATGCCAGATCTATCCTATACTGGACACAGCCAGTTCCAGCCAGCTCCAAAGGACTCACCATAAGGCATGGCTGAGCCCCTTAGCCAAGGTGGTGACACCTTGGGGAAAACAGGTTTAAGAAAGGGCAAAAAATGGCACACAAGTAGTAAGGAGTGAAGAAAAAAGTGTGAGAAGCAGCCCTGAAGACACCAAGGTGAAAGAAGGAGGAGGTGTGCCAGGTGCTGGGGCAAAGAGTCCCCTGCAGCCCCTGGAGGACCCCATGTCAGAGCAGGTGGATATGGCAGGAAGGAGCAGTGACCCATGGAGAACCCATGCTGGAGGATATTTTTTCCTGAAGGAACTGTAGCCTGTGAGAAAAACACACACTGGAGGACAGGAAAAGTGTGAGCAGGAAGGAATAGCAGGGAAGAATTGTTATGGACTGACTGCAACCCCCATTCCCCATCCCTCCAACACTGACCAGGGAAGGAAAGGTAGAGGAGTCAGGAGGGAAGAAGTGGAGTGTGGGAAAATAAGGTGTGTGTTGGGGGGTGGGGGTGGGTGTTGTTTTAATTTTTTCTTTGTTTCTCACCATCCAACTCTATTTTAATTGGCAATAAACTAAATTAATTTTCTCCAGACTGAGTCTAGTTTCCCTGTGATGGTAACTGGTAAATGATCTCCCTGGTTTTATCTTGGACTGTGAGTTTTTCATCTTATTTTCTCCCTCTGTCCTGTTGAGGATAAGGACTGATAGAGCAGCTGGGTGGTTGTCTATCATCTGGCCAAGGTCAACCCATCACAAAGGGAAAATAAAATTTAATTGCTCATATTGTAAACTCCAATAATGTTATTTCACTCTAGAGAGTGCAATATAAGATTATCCAAACTCAGTGACTTTAGTTTTAGCTGAAGGGAGCTATATGTGAGCATTCACCAAATTTTTTTATCTGTCATAATCAATGTTTAAATGGAAAACATGAAAAGTTGTTTAATTATATGCCCCACACTATCAGTTATTATATACTGTAGGAGGATTCGGAAAAAAGGAGGATTGTGAAAGACATTGCTAGACAACAGTCTCAACAAGTCAGACACTTGCTTTTACCTCCGGATTCTCTCTGGTGACCATGAGTAATATGGTAATTTTTTAAGTTTAAAGTAATATTATCTTTCCGTCTCTTATAATAGGAATATAAACATGGGTTTTTTTGTTGTTTTTTAATACTAAACTTCTGCATCTAAGTATGAAAAGAACCTTATAGATACTAAATAGGATTATGATAATGTTTCCTTATGCATTGTGAACTCATGATGCTATAACAATTTAATAGGCATAGAGAATAAAGAGAATCCTTTTTGTCTGTTCTGTCTAGTAGATTCTTCCAGAAGAAATTTCCTGTCCTGGAGTCTTTGAGGGCTGCTATTCCACAAGCATTTACAAGGATCAGTAGCTCACTTCTCGTGCTTATCTAATAGCTGTAAACACACTGGAAGCAGCAGACAATGCAGAAAGGCATGAGTGTACAGTTTCCTTTAGTCTTTAGATGACACAGACAACAAAGAAGGAATTCACAGAAATAGTTACTGAGCAGAGAATTGCATAAGTAAATGAATGGGAAATGGGAAGAAGGGGAAAATCAAGGTGATACACAAGTAGTAAGTAAACTTTTTGAAACTACCAACCAAAAATATTCTCTTGCTTCCAGACACCAAACTTTGGGCTATATTTTATCATGAAAAAAATTGAAAAAAAAAATAGGTTTTTGTATTTAATTAAATACAGGATATTCTTGGGAAGTAGAAATCTGTCATTTTGCTTTATTACCCCAACAGATTTGAACACAGATCTGCCATAAGATAACCATCATAACAGAATTAAAAGTTAATCTTTTTCTCTCTATTCTGCACAATTGTGTGTAATTGATATTGGAATTAACTAATACAAAGAGGACAGGTTTATAAGCAGACAATGAAACCGTCTTATTCCAGAATGCCCAACTGACTGAAATCAAGCATATTCCTCTCTAATAAGACTGACGTGAATTCCTCCTACTCTAAATCACATGGAGGGTAGGATTTAGTTCAGCTAATTTTAGGTTTATATAGCGTAAGGGTGTGATTCAGCTGCCTGAACATAGGGCTCTCAAATAATCCCATGTCATTTGGTAATTTGAATAAATCTTTAGACACCCCTGATTGTAACAACTAAAACATTAATTCTGCCTCTACCCCCAGCTGTGTGTTGGTCTACCATTCACTTGGTCACTGCCCTTCTGCAGTGGAATGGGGAGAGAGAAAAAAAACAGGAAGAACAAGAATGAAGAAGCTCATGGGTTGAGGTAGAAACAAGGAAATTGCTTATCAATTACCGTGGCAGGTAAAAGGAGCCACATACTCTTCTGATTGGTTCAGAGGTGCCAACTCAGCTGAGGGGCTTAGCTGTGCCCTGCAGTGAGGTCTGTTGGAGCCAACTGGAACCCAGTGGTGTCTGGCATGGGGCAGCCCCAGCCTCTCCTCACAGAGACCACTCTTGCAGCCTCCTCATCCCCTGCAAAACCTTGCCATCTATACCCAGTGCAAGCTATTACTGCAGAAAGCCAGATTTTCTCCAGACACTCAGTTATAAATGCCACCTCTTTGGGGTATCTTGGGTACTTTAGAACATCTCAATGAGACCAGATACCTATGTAAAGGTAACTTAAATAAGCCCTCAAACTCCAGCAAATTTAATGGCACTGCTTACTTGTAGACTTTTACATTATAGGTCCCTAAAATTTATAGAAACAAATCCCATCCAGAAAGTTGCAGCATTTCTCAGTGCCTAATTAGACCTTTACCTCAAAAAGTCAAGGATGCTACCAACTAACCTTGAAAACAAAATATGAACACTGTTATTCTGCTCATTCACCGCTGCCCTGCTCTTCTTTCAGGGAATAGTCATAGCTGTCTTTCCAGGGCCGTACAGGGAGAATGTAGCTCAAGGACATTACGTCTTAACTGGATAAAAGGCACTAAGCTCTCTAGAGAAGCACCATTTAGAAAACATTTTGGTCACCTTCTACATATTCTGTTGTTCAAATTGTCACCTGGGAACCAACACCTACCTCTTTATTGCTTAAATTCTAAGTCCATGGCAAAATTTTGTAGTTAAATGCTATTTAAATTCACAATATTCACAGAAAGCACCAGAGTACTTTAAATGGTGAAAACTTGTGCTTTCAAAAAATAAATTAAGAATTCATTGATGTTATCTTCTTTCTTAAACTCAGTCCTTAAAATATCTATCTTCACCTCTGATATGAGATCGTCAGTCTCTCTCTTCCTTTACAGTAAGTATTCTTATTTGAACTGTAGTCCTTGGGAATAATTAAAAAAGAAAATGTGGAACTATGAACTGAAAGCAATAATAAATTTCCATCATTTTTGAGGGGGAAATAGGAAATAATTTCATGTTAGGAACTACATGCTCAAATTGTCCAAAATTTATGTCACTAGTTTTAATTTATTCCCTAAACAGTCACAGGTTTGTTTAGTTTTTTGGGGGGTTGGGGTTTGCTTGGGCTTTTTTCTTTTCAATCCAAATAATCCTACAAGTAATAAGGCCTAAGAAGCAATTTTAAACCACATACATGTATGTTTTTACATAGCTTGTATGGAATCTAATCACTCCAGATTCCTTCTGTAGGCAGAAATACAAACCTGTAGTGATTCAGTCTACCTACAATGTGAATTATCCTTTGGAGAGGCCTTTCGTATTTGTCTGACAAAAAATGGATGCCTAGCATAAGTAGGTTCCAAACAAAATGAATTAGCTAAGGTCTGGATTCATGCCCTTAAGATGAGACACTGAGAGCTTTATGGTAGGAAAAGGTGAGCTCCCTCTTTGTCAGGTTGCCTATTTCTCCAAAGAGATCAAAAACTCTGGGGACACTTAGTTCAAACATTGGAAATCAGTCAGTATCTATGTTTGCTTTCCCCCCCTGCTATATGGGTGAGACGTACATACAGTACAACACATCTCCCAACAAACATATAACAATATCGTATTTGTGAAAACAAAGATACAGTAAAGGGATTGTTCATTAATAGCTTTTAGGAGGCTGGAATATAGTGAGCAGATCGAACTCCGGCAATCCAGAAGGACTTCCATGGTAAGTGCTTAAAATAAGGCAAAATGAACCCAAGCATTAACATGCAGGCATTCAATGTGTGTACTATGCCATTGTTTGCACTTATTTTCTTACCCAGTATAACAGCTGTCAACCTAGCACCAAAGCAGACTAGCTACTTCACTGTGCATCACAGCCCACCTTTTCAGCTCTGCTTAAAATAACTCATTTTCAAACACAAACATTCTTCTAAATACTCACGCTTTGACAGTTCCTCCAATGTGTGAAACAACTTAATTGAAGGCAAACTAGTAACACCCAAGCTCATTGAACTGTCTCTGCTGCTCTGGCAAGAAGGATACTGATATGGAATTATTTTCTGGTGTGATAGGGAGTACAGACAAGGCACTCTGCTCAGTACGCTGCACTGCAGTATGATGCCAGACTGCTATCTGTCCTTTATGAAACAGAGGACTTGACAGCATGAAGTGAGTTGTTCTGATACAATGAGGTGAACCATGCCCTAAATAGAATATACATTCAGTTCACCTTTTCCTAGATGAAATGTAGTTTTCTATTTTTTATTTGATGTCTGTCTTCCAACATTTTATAGAACCTTTCAGATCTATGGTCAGAGCAAGAGAGATTGGCCTATAAGTCTAAGCTACACTTGCACAAAGCCTCATCTGAGTACTGGAAATGATAGAATGATTCAAACCAACATTAATTCCCAGTTTCCTGGACAAAT